>JAQGAK010002527.1:0-19732 GCA_034696945.1 Lipothrix lubbocki
TAATAATGAATAAAATAATAATAAATAAAATAATAATAAATAAAATAATAGGGTGGTCAAAGCCAAATGCACATCATTGACAAACAGCCAGCCGTGCAGTCATCCCGGTCTAAAACTGTGCATGACGCGTCCCTCACTCTACAGAATTAACATTCCCACGTATGAAGATAACGGCTTCCCATCCATTCCCCATATTCCGAACGTTAAAAGAGCCGCAGCCGAGCCGGCTCAGCCCTTTCACAATACATACAATCGTACTAATTCCCATATATGCCATGTTAAAGCCCTACCTATGTTAAAAAGATATAGACCCAAATATTTAATGTTAAATTGCATAAGGCAGGATATAGTTTCAAGGAGAGGTTTGTCAATGGGAAGAGACGCCGGCGCAAGGCTTTGGGTGCGGTTTACGACATATCGATCCAAGTCTTCCAATGTTGACTCACTATCCCTTCCCCTATAACGTACATACTAAAAATACTTCAAAAGTCTAAATTCATTCACAAGGGCATACAATTTTTACACTGTGGAACCCTGTGCAATTGAACCGCAACGGCAGCAGCGAATTTTTTTTAATTCTACAATATTTAAATTATTATATTCAAAAATTCAAATTATTTAAAGACCTGTAAAGTTTACAGGTCAGGGGAAATTGCTTATTTTTATTATATTTAATTTGGAACAGTGACCGAACGAACGACGCTGCATATGAGAGTTTAAAATTTGTTTGAAAGGTAAGGAAATTAAATTGGTTTAAATTCTTTAGTCAATATATCGGTTGTCATTTACATTTTGTTTTTAAAGTCCTGTGATCTATTTTGTATTTAATGTGAATTTCTATTGTATTTAATTTGAAATTATTTTTGCATTTAATGTGAATTTCTATTGTACTTAATTTGAATTTCTATTGTATTTAATTTGAAATAATTTTTGCATTTAATGTGAATTTCTATTGTACTTAATTTGAATTTCTATTGTACTTCATTTGAATTTATTTTTGTATTTATTTTTGTATTTATTTTTGTATTTATTTTTGTATTTTTTTTGTATTTATTTTTGTATTTTTTTTGTATTTGTTTTTGTATTTATTTTTGTATTTATTTTTGTATTTATTTTTGTATTAATTTTTGTATTAATTTTTGTATTTATTTTTGTATTTATTTTTGTATTTATTTTTGTATTTATTTTTGTATTTATTGTAGTTGGCTGTTGTGATAACATTTTTAAAAAAGTTTGAAAAACAATTATTGGCGGGACTTTTAAAGTTTACAATTTTCAATTAATAGTTGTTTTGGGGAGAGGGTGGGATTGGAACTGAATAACTTACTTCACGGTCTAGATGGAAATATTAAAATAGTCAGATAACTTCAACATGAGAAAATATGAAACAAAAATTTTCCATAGAAAGTTGTTAATTACTAGAAAAAGTTTCTGAAAAACGAACAAGAAACATATAATTGGCGGAGAGGAGCTGTAAAGGAGAGAGAGAGAGAAAGAGTAAGTTGTGTGGTGAGAGACGGAAGAAAGCAAAATTGCCATTCATGAGGCGATGTGCGGAGAGATAATGTCACGGGATGAGAGAGTCAATAGCTTAAGGAAGAGAGCTCATGGGTGAGACATGGTAAGCCAGGGCGAGATCATTCATCATTCATTTGCAAAATGTTTCCCCTTTACTGCACAATAAGACTCTATTAAGGAGCAGGGCGCGGGCCTAATGAGCTGCTCTTTGGATGGACAATGCACCTTCATTATAGCTCTCACGAACCAGAACTTCCAGAACAACAACGAGATACGGGCATTAAATTACTACATAGAAATGCGAACACCAACTTTTCCCTCTTATATTATATTTCTTTTACTTATTTTCTTTAATTTTCACCATGAAATCCTCATTTTGCCAACCTTTTTCATCCGTCTTCAAAAGTTATGGAAATTTTAATTCAGCCCAGTGGAACAAATTTAATTAAATATCACTGAGAAATTAAGTGAAGGTTATTGCATGGGAAAACTCAACTAGAAAAAACAATAATTAGATTTTTAAGTTCTACTTCTAGCTCAATACAAAATGTATTATAATATTTCCAAATAATAATGTACAAGGTTGAGTGTAACATTGCATTTAAAATATTTCAAAAATACGAATTCAAAATTTTCCGGACAAATTAATTTAAAAACAATTACCCAAAATAAAAAATGAAAGTAAAAAGATTATTTAAAAAGCTTAATGCGTGAAAATCAAATTTTAAAACCAAAGTTCTACTAAGTTTTTTTTCTAAAAACGCAGAATTTAACCCATAAACCAAGCCCAACAGTACTCAAAACAAAGAGACGGAGCTGGTGAAAGCACAAACTTTTAAGACAAGTAAAGTCTCCAGAGATGCCCGGAGGGGAAAGAGATGTCCATCTTTTCCCCTGACTTTCTCAGTCTCACTTTATGAAGGTTGCTTTCTTCTGTGTGAGTTGATAACTTTCCCTTCAGTGCTGGAATAGATAGATATGGAAAGCACGGATGGGGAAGATTGAGTGAAACTCCATCTTATAACTTTTCACTATTCACAAAAAAGACAAAGTAACTTGTGGCTATATATGGCTACTTTTTTTTTCTCACATACGTTTCGCTCCGTCACAATACTTACACGTCTGCAGCCATCGGTGCGGACAAGAAATTGCCGATTCGTTTCTCACATGCAGGGGAGAAAGTGTGGCGGGAGAAAACTTTCCCCAAAAACCACATGTATTATCTGTCCCTGATTGCCTTTTCCTTCTTCTTCCATGAGAGGTTTGCTGCATTCAAAAGGCCCTTGATTATTATTGCCTCGCCGTTAAACTCCACCGCAGCCTTTCAACTCACAAAAGAGGAGCTAAATGTGCAGCTGTTTTTTCACCTCTGCCTCCCCAATTTCGCTACCCGAAGGAGCAACGAATAATAAATACTGTAGAGACAAATCTGCGCTTTTCTGGAGAGAGTATAGTGTCTCTGTCATGGAAAGCGTTTAACAGCAAGTCGTACATTTAGTAGAAAGCGAAATTACAAGAAAATTGAATATATAGAAAGTAATCTTCGAAAACTAACTCTGGCAGAGAACCACATTTTTCAGGATAAAGTAAGAAGTATCCAATTTAATAGCAAAACATACATGTAAATGTAAAGTAATGACTATAAAGGTGGAGAAAGCATGTGAAATCAGTATTTACTGATATTAAAAATAAACATTATTGCCGGTGAAAGTAGAGAAAGCAAGTGAAAGTAAATGTGCAGTTTATAAAATAAGTCGTTGTAGATCAAAGTAAAAATAGTGAAGTTAAACTGGAAGTAGAAACAGTGAAGTTAAACTGGAAGTAGAAACAGTGAAGTTAAACTGGAAGTAGAAACAGTGAAGTTAAGCTGAAAGTAAAAAACATAGCGGTGCAAGTAGGGAACTCAATAATCACTTACAGTGAAAACAGAACTTTATGTTGACATTGTATAGGAAATTCAAGCGAAAGTAAAAGAAATCAATTAAATAGAATACTGTGATTCCGGATTGAAAGAAAGCAGAACAAATCTGTAAAATGCATTCAAAAGAGAAAGAATACAGAGAAAGTTGTTTCTGATGCAATGACCGGGATAGAGAGAATAACATTAGTGAGAATAGCATGTGAAAGACAGAAGCCAGCTAACGAATGAACGGACTCGGCCATCTCGCAAACGAAGAGAGAGAGAGAGCGGGAGAAAACAGGGAAAGGAAAGTCAGTGACAAAGTGAGGTGAATACACTGTTGGATTAGCGGAGGTAAGTCGTTGGAATAAATCAGTGTTTACCCAAATGTGACAATCAGTTCTGAGTTGCTTTCTCCCATTCCCATGTATCACGCTACAGAGCTGCTGGGACGGTGAATCACTCCGAAACACATCCTTCGTTGTGTACACAGAACTCAATTAATTCCTCAAGCGACGTCCTTTGCTCGCCCATCCAGGAGCTATGGGATGCTATGGGAACCAGAACAAAGATCAGTGAAAACTTGCACGAGACAAAGGGGGGAAACCAGTAGTTGTTCCTGAAAACCGTAAGGAAATGAAACATAACGGAGAAAGTCAATGACAATTTAGAAGTCACATGTAAATTTTCAGACTGAAATTCGTTAGCTGCATCAGAATTGCAATGAAAGTCAATGGCATGTGTACATGAAAATGTTGGAAAAAGTTAATGAAAATTTAGCCAAAGGATTTTCATCCTTGAGAATGACCATGAAAATGCGATATACATTTATTTTCTACTGAACTCTACTAGCGTTCTTTCCGTTCAGATTTAATATCTTGAGTAAAATTTAATATAAATCTGGATGAAAACTTGAAAGGATGTTATGCAAACAATATTTAATTGTAATAAATACAATAAAACCTAGGAATTTGTCTGGTTTATATGAGCAATAAATTCGCAGTGAAGTCAATAATAATTATGGAGAAAGTTTAGTAGGCGAGTTAATTAGTCTGAAATTTAGCTTGTGAAATTTAGGCAAAAGGCTAAACGTTGAAAAAAGAGTAAGAGAAAGTTAATACAAAAGTCGGTTCGGGGTAAAAATAAGTGAGTGAAAGTTAAGGAGAAAAGCTTAAAAAATGTATTATAAGAGAAAGCAAATGAAAAGTAATGACAAATTTGAAAATTAAACCGAATGTCCAAGGACAATTGTGAAAATGTCAATAAAAGTGCATGAGAAAGTCAGTAAAATCGGGGAAAATCCATTGTAAATCCGTAGACGACAGAAGTGCTTAGGATAAGTAAAAATAATTTCGTTTCCCTGCGAGTGAAAATTGCAATTCCATTGGTTCCGAACCTTGGATATTGTCATAGCGTTGGGAAGAATTTATCCTATCTAAGCCACAGAGAAAGTTACACATGTGAATGAAAAAATGCTAACTCTTGCTATTGTCAAATAAATTCGTACAAGAATACAAGAGAATTGTAGAATAGCAAATGCTTAAAAGATTTTCTTTCTGGCGGACTTGACAAAAAAGCAGTATGACGGCTTTTTCCTCTCTCGACTCACTTGGAGCCAACTTGATTTCAAGTTTTATGCCATACCCATCACTTTGCGGCTTCCCTCACACAAAAGATATTTTACTTGCCCAACTTTCCCAAAAAATATTCTACATATTTTTTTCCACGGACGGACTTTATCCTCTTTATAGCATAGTAGAGCTCCTTCCCCTTTCATTTTACACATTACATTTATATTACATATATCTGACGGATAAAAAACGTTTGCAGCTCCAGTAATTCTCCTTTATTCAGTCTGGCAGGGAGTGCTGAAAGGACAGGAATTTTTTGAAATTCCAATGCAACACAAGCTGCATTTTATATGTTTGTCCTCTCCCCTGCCAGAACTATACATACATAGCTTGTTTTACATGCAGTCTGCCTTGCAGTTGTCTTAATCTTCTGTTTTTTTCCTCCAGGATTTTGTCCTGTTGGACTTTCTCAGGCGGATTAAATCTTTTGTGCAATATTTTGTATGAAGTCGCAAAGAATGTTTTCGCACGTAAATTTATTTTATTGTAGATTATTCTTAATTTTTTATTTAAAGATTTTTTGAACAAGGAACGATATAAATGTTTCCAAAAAAGAAAGTATTTATAATTACTCAGAACGTATTTTTTCAATCAATTATACAAAAAATAAAAAGTGCACAAAATGAAAATCTTCTGAAGCAAAATATTTCTTTAAGAGATTCCCCTACTATAGCTTTGCATTTTAAAAATGTAGTCAGCAATGTCGTAGGAATCGCAGAATAAACTGTTGAAATTGGAAAAACTAACGGAGCGTTAAAACTGTTTGAGTACGAGCGGAAGGAAACATAGAGATGGAGGGAAATTGTTTGTGGAGATGTAAAAAAAATATATTTTCCCCTTTTAAACATCACCAACCCGTCCTTTAACTCTCCCTTCCAGTCTTTCCCAAGCTATACATTTGTGTGTTTAAAAGGGAAATCCGTAATTTGTTTGGCAAATTTCTAGTAATTCTGGCTGACGTTTAACTTTTTTTTTACAAATATAAACACAGAACATTATGAAAGCTTCTTGTTTTCATTGTGTTTTCTTTGAAGTTGAAGTATTTTGCGTTACACTACTTTCTCTTTTGCAAAAACTCCTCCGTCGGCATTTTTTTCCATCGCTGCTGTCGTTCTTGTTGTTGTTGTTGCTACCGGAGTTATCAAATCTTTGATGTTAAATCTCAGATTTTTTTTTACTTTACGTTATCAACTTCTGTATGTACGTGCCATGATAATTTTATGTCATATTTTAACATCTTGATCTCGGTTTACATTAGCTCTAGTAATTATTGTAATTTGCAATTTTTAAAATTTAATTTACAGATTTAAATTTGATTCCATTGGAAGCATGGCCTTTTATTGCTAAATTAAAGTAAACAAGCAAGAGATCAGAATAGAGAAAGGCGGATCTCCAGAACTGAACTAAAATGTGACGGAGGTTCCCATGCATTACGTTTTTTGAGCTCCCGCAACCCTCCCTTTGCCTCCTGGCATGTTATTTAATGCCTGAACCCATTAAAGACCATGCAAATCCATGAGTCTTGAGTCCGCCCTCAGCCGGCGATGATCCATAAGGCAAGTGATGAGCCGGAACGATGGCTGAGCTTGTCTTTATGGATTTGCTATGCGTTCCTATCTATAATCGTCCATATTCCAATATATATGAAAGTACGCAGGGGATAAGACTTTAGTGCATAAATGATTATATTAATGTAGAAGGTAAACAGCTGCAGAGACGGACAAATGCTCCGCAGCATTGCTCTGTCATGTTGTTTTCCCGCTTTTAGCTCTGTTGATTTCTCGCGTTGAATATTTTCTTCAAATAAAATGATTTCCTCATCTTTAACCTTGCAGAGAGACCCTATTGGTTCAGCATATATGCTTTTATTGATATTCTCAGAAGAACTGGATAATAGTGGTTTATTTAACTTTGTGAAATATTTCTGGTATTTTTGCATATAGGAAATATTACTGCTACAGTTAAGATTGAAAAATAACACTATATTTAACATTGAAAAATAACACACTATATTTAACATAGATAAATAATTTTTGGTATATATTTTTAATACTGAAATATCACGATATGCAAAATGTTGCTTTATTACTTAGGAGAAAATAACATTAAAACTCGCATATCCGCATCAACAAATTCCGCCACCCTTAATTCGAATCCGCCCACCAAAATCCTTCCTCGGTCTATTGAGCTTAAGCAATATTCCGTAATGCAATAGAGAGCAAGCCCTCATAATCATCATTAGCCGTCAGCATTCATATCCTTCGGAATCCATGGCGGAAGTATTACGCCAAAGTGACTGCTGTCATCCAGCTTGGCTTGCTTATGGGATTTTCCTTAAATGTCTTTCCAAGGAATTTGTATCCAAATGTTGGTTGGTTGTGCTTATAGAAATTGACGCAATATTGGGGATCTCGAGGCTTTAGGATTACTTTACGTGGGCGACGCTCTTAAACCGTATTTCTACGAAATGGCAGGTATATGTGTACCAAGTATACAATGCAAAATGGTGGATATAGTTAGTACATATAAAATGGCCGATAGAAATTGCATTTATAAAAATAAATAGGTTCAAATTTGCATAGTATATGTATATGCAAAATGGCGGATATACATACAAGGATCTTTAAAATAGCAATTGATTATACCAAATACGTATTAAATGGTGGATTTATATACCGAATATATATAAAATGCTCATTTTTATATCATATCAGTATTAAATAGTGAATTTACATACCAATTAAGTATTGAATGGTGATTTATGTATATATTGGTATATATACCATGAAAGTATTGATTGGATATTTCTGTACTAAATAAGTCTTAAATAGTGGAATTATATACCAAAAATATTTATAAATAACTCATGACTATGCACAGAATATATATTTAAGATGGCGGATTAATATACCAAGCGCTCATTAAATGGAGGATGTATATACCAAATAATTAAAATAAAATGACTGAAATGTGCATGCAATATGGCGGATATGCGCACCAAGTGCATATAAAATGGCGGATATACGAACCAGAAATATATGAAATAGGTAGAGGCGCAACCCGCGTGTGTATAATATTAAGCTTATATAGATGCGTCAAATTGCTGATATCTTAACTAAATTTATATAAAATGTGTCTATATAGTGCCTAAATAAAAATAACATTGCGGATATATATTCCAAGTATAAATAGAATGGTGGCAATATGATTTAAATAAAGATCGCATGGCAGATATAGAAACCACGTAGTATGTAGATACACAATATCGAATATAAGCTCAAGATGTCTAAATAACGTTCAAAGGAGAGTGTGCATAACCCTCTGCCAAAGCCGTGTCTTGAACGCGTGCATAAGAATATGGCGAATATGGGATAAAATGTGCAAAACATGGAGGTGCATTTACTTGAATGCCCAGGCATTAGTTCCTGCCGGGCATTAGTCCTGCTCCTTGCCGCTATGAATAATGTTGAATTATAATGGTTGACTAACTCCGAGGAAAGATACGGCGGGGATAAAGGAAGAAGCTCTGTTATTAAGGAGTCAAGTGAATTGATGTGGCCGTATCCAAGATGCCATCAAATTTGCTTGATTAGGTGAACGGAAGTGAGAGTCTGCCTCCCACAATCACATATCCCTCCGCAGCAAGCAAATTTAACTTAATTCTCCGTCCGCATTTTTATGCCTGTCATCACTTTTCAATATTACTTCCATCATCACATCGCTCCTCGGATCTTGGGAAAGGCTTACTCCTTGTCTATCCACAAATCTCTTTCGCGGGGCTACACATCCGAATATTTTCTTATACAGTTACATTTTCTTAAGAATCTTATCCTAGACATTCATCGGAGGTTACATCGATATGCATGGGAATCTCACATCGGATACTTACTTAGTTGAGCTACATACATCGGATGCTTTCTAGTTGAGCTACATACATCGGATGCTTTCTAGTTGAGCTACATACCTACAAGCATCGGATACTTACTTAGTTGAGCTACATACATCGGATGCTTTCTAGTTGAGCTACGTACATCAAAATCTTACATCCATATGCATCGGAATCTCACATCGATGAGCTACATCCCTCAAAATCTCACTTTGCTATGGATCGCAAGCTTATATCGCAAAGCTGCATACATCGGAATCTTTTACTGTGAAACTTCTTGCATCGGAATCCACCCCTACAGAGCTACATCGGAATCTTTCTATATAATATTTCTCTATATTAAATACGATTTCTGCACTGTAAACTCGCATCGGAACATAGCTCCATAAGCTACGGAAGACATCTCCATAAGCTACTAGGCATATGCATTGGAATCTGATCCAGTGAATCGTGCAGACATGCGAATCATTTTCTTAGACTTGACTGCAATAAAGACGTTACATGGAATTATCGTAAGGTTTAGACTATATTGGCTTTCTTCCGAGAATTAATTATCCTTCATAGAGTCATCTTCCAAAGAATCTGGAGTTCACATCGGACAGCGCTCCTGTCGAAGGAGGCCACTTTTTGTGGTGGGTGGATGAAATGCCGGCTCGTTGCTCCGATTATATTTTGCTTTGGTATTCCACATCTTTCAACTTTTAAATTACCCCACGTCCATACACTTGAGGACTAAAAGCCCTTCTTTCCCTTCTTTCTCGGCAACTCTGTATAATAATAATAATAATGGCCGGGATCCATTCAAATTACTCCCGCGCCCGGATTACTCGCAGGAGATCCATTACTGGTCTCTCGCCATATTGTCGACATCCCTAATGCCTTCGCTATACACAATCTGCATTATTGATGCTGCCAATGAGATTCCCATTTAGTTTACCATTCACTTTTATATACCAAGTTTAACATTCATCCGCCGTGCTTTTTTCCACGGCCCCTTTGAATTTTCAACGACCTCCTTGACAATCTCCGAGCTTGCCTGTACTTTATTTTCTCCAGCTTGTCATCCACTTTTCAACGCTTGTTTAGCACTTGTAGCACTGTCGTTTATCTCATGAAGCCTGCATTAACCTAAGCAACAATATCCAAACTTATATAGAAATTACCGCCGAAAGCAAATTTTTGACAAAAACGACGAACTCGTTAATAATACGCAATGGAGAAAGCAAGAAAAAAGATCAAATCTAAGTAATAATTAATTAAAAGCATCTCACAATGTGAAGAAATCAAAAGAAAATTAAAGAAAAATTACACAAAACAATTAAAAAACAGGCAAAAATATTTTAAAATAAAGAAAAAATTCAATAAGATTCTTTGTAATAGTTTAGAGCAAGTTTATAAAATCCAAAGAGACAGGCAAGCTATGCAAACACTGGCCGATGAGTCCGCGAAGTACTTTTTTCTTCCAAGCTTATCCTAAATACTTTGGCGGTTATCTCCTGCAAACTTCTCCACAACTGCAGAATGCATCCTGGTTTTACAACAAAAGAGATTGTTGAGTATAATGGTGATTGTTGAGTCAAATAAGTTGAGTTTAAAAAAGTAAATAAAAGTTGAATAAATCAAAAAAAAAGATTAAATAAAGTTTAAAAACTAGGGTAAAAAAAATTATGTTAAGAAAAACGGAGAGAAAAAAGAAGAAAGCTAGTAAAAAGAATCAGAAAAAATATATAAAATAGTAAAAACCATTGTATGGTAAAGAAACCAGAAGAAAAAGTAGAAGAAAACAAAATTGAAAGCAGAAAAATGCAGGGATAAAAGCATGGGAGAAAGTAGGAAGCAGAAAGTTCAAAAAATGAGAAAAAGTAGGAGAAAAATAGAAGAAAGTGAGTGAAAGTCAAAAGAAAGTAGGAGAAAATGAAATTAAAAGAGAGTAGTAGAAAAGAAAGGGGAGATAGAGCGGGGGGAAAAGCTCAGGAAAACTTTTGTTCCACAGCATTGGACAGGATAGGTCATTGGTCCGTATAGACAACGTTCCCGACTTCTCTGTCTTAACATCTCTTCATTGTCCAGTTATCTCTGTTTACACCCTTCTCATTCCCTAAAATGTCTTATTCTTTATTCCTTCGGGCAGCAGGCTTCCCCGTCCGGGAAAGTAATGGGACTATCTCCTCCTTCCTCCTAATAGATACTCACACCCACAAGCCCCTTCCCACCCAACAAGACAACCACCCTGTCCGGAAGGCAGGAAATACAAATCTTTTCTTCCTCCAAAAACATTTACCAACTTTTTTCTATATAAAATTAACTCCATTGTGGTTTTCTTCCTCTCACCAGTTTATATTTTATAATATTTAAAATTACCGCCACTAAACATGTTAAAGCATAAAAGAAAAATGTGATTTTTATAAAATTGGGTTCTACGATTTTTTATAAATTTATAATCTAATGTTTTTTTATTTCTCCCCACACAAATATAATATTATGAATCTTCTGACAAGCCAATTTCCGCGTGAAACAGCATTTTCCACCCTGTGAATCTACAAGATAAGGAATACGAAATGGTGGTAAAATGATGACAAAGCGCTGCTTTTCCCACAAACTACTTTTCTGCTTTCTCTTTTCCCTTGTTCTTCTCCCTCATAAACAAAAAAAGGAAAGTGTACTGTTCTCTTCTGGGAAGATTGGCAATGGAAGAGACACAATCTTTGGATTTTTGTCATTCTGTCTGGCTATCTTTTCCCATGGTATATACATATCGGAGGATTTTCTATTTTTTCTACGCGGGAAAGAGATTTCAATGTTTATTGTACATATGTAATAGTACGTATATAAGGAATTTTCCTTTGTAGAAAATAGACGAGAAATGCTTTCTCATTGTAAAATACACGAAAAATATTTTCCCTATGTAAAATATAGGCAAGAAAAATTTTCTGCGTATAAAATACATGAGAAATGCTTTCTCTATGTAAAATACACGAAAAATGTTTTCTGCGTATAAAATACATACAAAACCCTTTCACCGCATATAAAATATATGGAAAATATATGTTCGGTATACAAATTTTATGGGGAGTATATGCGCCGTATAAAATACACAAGATATATATATATATATTTGTTTTGCATGTAAAACATACGAAAAAAGCAGAAGTGGAATTTTGTGTGTGTGAGGAGTATGCGGGAAATAAGCAGAGAAAGCAAAGAAAGTCCGACTGAAATAAAAACATAAAAAATGTTTGGGGTGTCACATTTTCAAGAGAGAAAGTTTTTATGTATTTTCACACGAGAATAAAAAAATTGGCTTTTAGCAGGCTCGCTAAGCATGAAGATACTCTTCCTCACACCGTTACTCACTCCACTTTGCTTTCACCGAGGCATCTTCCTAAAGCTTGTGTATGTATGTACGGAGGATTTTATTGTACGTACATACACGTGTATATGTATGCGTAAGCTTGGGTGTGTGTGTGTTTGTACAAAGAAAGAGCGTCCCATGGTGCATGAGAATGGTAAGGTAAAGGTAACTAGGATGCGGCGGCAAATCGCTCGCATGAAGGATTTTGACAGCAGCCTATGTTCCCTTCTTTTATCAGCGCAAGGGGACCGGAGAAATGTTCTTGTTTATATCATCCGTGCTTGGCAAGCGAGGACGATTTTCCGGTTGGAGAAAGGGTCCGTTCACAATTTCGCCCTGGAGAAAATCTCTTTTCCCCCGTGGAAATAACCGTTTTAAAAGGAAAATTTCGCGGATTTTACACTTGAAATTCCATTTTTGAAGGATTATTTCATGTAGTTTATTATGGGAGTTCATGATATTGGATTTTTATTCCCCAGAATTAAATTCTTCAATATTTCTAAAAAAAAAACTTGTGAAAAACATTGTGGAAATTTAAAATTCTTAAACAATTTAGAAAATTAAAGTTTTGGGGGAAAATCAGAAAATTAATATTGTAAAGATTAATTCAGAAAATTACAATTCTTGCAAACATGCAGCAAATTAAATGTCTTGGGAAAAAGTTAAAAATCATAAATATTCGGAAAATTCGGCATTTTAAATTTCTGGTAAAACTTCAGAAATTTAAATTCTGGTGAAAATTCTGAAAATTAAAAATCTGGTGAAAATTCGGACAATTAAAAAAATCTAGGGAAAATTCAAAAAATTAAAAATCTGGACAAAATTCAGAAAATTAAATTCTGAAGAAATTAGCATAAGTTCTATAAATGTATAAAAAACACTCAAAGAAAATGTTTACTTTTACTCCCAAATTAAAGAAAATAATATTTGAACACGCCCTAAGTGAAACATAAACTATACCCCCGTTGAACTGATTGTAATACGTAAGTTGGGAAAAAGTGTGGGAAATGAGAAAGAGAGAGAGAGAGAGAAGTTTTGGTAGAAAGTCGTCCGGAGAAAATTGTAAAATTCAGTGTAGCTTTTAAAAAATATGGAGGTGAACCTTGTTATTTTCTTTATCTTTACCCCGACTTTCTCCCTTTATTCTTACAAAGTATAAAAGTAATTTTCTGGGAAAATTCATCTCTCTCCTCCTCTGGTTCCAGTTTCCCGGTCCTTCCCTCTCACTTGTTTTACCAGGATTTCCTTTTTTAAGCTCCCAAGTTTTACTGTTTTCTTGGATTTACACTGGAAGTTCGGTGGAGCAGAAGTGTTGTTTTTGGGGTTTCTGGCTGGTTTTTCAAGCATTTTTTAGATACAAAATTTCCTCATATTTTTGGATTTTAAAAAATCTTTTGCTTTTTCAATTTTGTTGATTTTTTGAAGTGATTTATTAAAAATAAAAAGTAATTAAAAAATGAAAATTTATAAAATAAAAATCTAAAGATTGAGATTAAAAAAGCCAATTTAAAAAAAAATCTTCGGGAATCTTTTCCCTTTGATCTTCTTTTATCACAAAAATAAAAGACGTGTCTATAGAAAATTTTCGACATGGCGTTTAGCATTTCCCGCAGCTTATAGAATATAGCCCCTTGAAAATACAGAGTGACCAGAGAGGATCAGAAGGAGTTTTATCCCATTCTTAGCCACTTTACTGCATCTCATCCTTCCCTTGCTCCACTTTTTTTAATCTCCTTTTCCTACATGAGTGGCTTCTTATTGCTGTCCGGACGTGCCTGTGCTCCCGCTTTGAACACGCATGTACATATGTGTACGTGGTATTAAATACATGAGGACACATGTATTTTTTATATAATGTATTTTTTATATGGGACATATAATGACAACAAGCTCTGTAGAGTATGCTTGTGTATGTGTAGAGAGAGAGAGAGAGAAAAAGAGAGAGAGAATCCGTTTTTAAAATTATCCTCATCATCATCGCCATCACTTGACTCGCTTCAGCCTTTTTTGGTGGGGTAATTTGTCAGCGGGTTGTTGTGGCGACACCCCAGGCCAACAACCAAGTGTTCAATCTTAATTATGTCACTATTTTGATACTCCATTATCCTGCAAAGTCCATGTTTTCCCCTGCCAACAGTTCCTTTTACAGATGCTCACGTACAATTTTTCTCCTGGTGGAAAAAGAAATCCAATTTGTTTGTCGGACTTTCTGTATATCCTTTTTTAAATGTGAATACCTATAAGAAGGAGTTTGTTTAGGAGGGTGAAAATTTAAGATCTGAAAATACACCGCTACAGATTGTTCTGGAAGCTTGTACAATATGGATGAAAGTGTGTGTAGGAGAGTTTTTTGAGGACGGATTTCTTATCGAGTTATTTAATACATGTTAAATTCCTATTGCAGCCGTATGGTCACGCATTCCTAATTTTTTCACATTTGTTTAGCTAGAATTCCATTGCTGTTTCTTGTGGTTGATGCAGGAGAAAGTATACAAAAGCTGTTTCATCGAGGATTTTATTTAGGGATTTTCGGGATATTGGCAGATATTTTCTGGACTGCAACTTTCTCCTCTAAAGTATAATTTTCTCAATCGCAATACAAAATTTTATTTAAATTTCTCTTTCAAAACACATAATAACTTTTTGCGCCAAAATATGAATTTTCTTTATTAACGTCATTATCAAAAAATAAAAATAAATTATTACCAAAATAATTACTTTCTTTAGTATACTATTGGCTATTTTTTTAAATGGAATTTTCTGTGCCAAATTTTGTCAATTTTTCCCATCAAAATCTCTATTCAATATTAAGGATTTTTTCTGCAGTTGATAGTAAAGGTTAGTTAGCTGCGGATATGTTTATTGATCCAAATCTCAATTTCTTGTATCAATCTATATAAATCGAAATTTTTGTAGGGCAATTCTCTACCTAAAATATTTTCTATCAGGATCTTTCCAGAGGATCAATACTGATTTAAAAATAAATTTGGAATGTGCGGAATGTCTTTTTTTTGGCGGATTCAAGGGTTTGAAGGGTCCGTGAGTTGGGAAATATGAGAAGCATTACAAAAGTGCGAACGGTGTGACAAGTAAAAATTGAGAGCTGTTATGGTTCGGGACGGGGAAGTGCCCGAGAGTTTTTCATTCCGCTTTTAAGTAAATGCCTAGGAGGTTAAGTAACCACTTGGTGACTTTTGGGAGTGAAAGCGCTCACCTTTCTAGTTCTCTCTTGTGCTCTTGCTTTCTCTCTCTCTCTCTTTCACTGTGAAATTCAACCAAGTTAGTTGATTCTCCGCACTCAAGTCTTGTAAATGACTTTGTAGCGCCGCGTGAAAAATTCGGCTCTTACGATCAGCAAGATATTGGATAATACGAAACATTTTTTACATTTTTTTTTATTTTCTATGGTAATTTATTTTGTCCTGGGAATTTTATATTCCCTGGAAGCTTCCAGACACTACTTTGGGACCGTTCAAATAAAATGAAAGCATTTTGTATTTTTCTTCTTCGTCTTCTTCTTGTTTTTGATATCGTAAAAATTCATTGAATTTTTTCAATTTCCCTGGGCTGGAGAGACTCCTGGGAAATCTGTGTGACAAGTTTCCTTGGAATTAATTTTAAATGGAAATTCCGTGTAAATGGGGTTTACGCTATTTAATTAAATGGAGAATTCTGAGGGGAATTTTGCATTATTAATCGTTTGAATTTGGAGATGTTGACGGGAAATGTGTCAGGATGGGTCATTTATTATTCGTGAGAGGTTTGCATTGTAAATCGCTTATGAAAATCGCTTTTCCTGGAAAATTCCATTAAAACGGTTAATTCAAATTCCCATTAAAAAATCAAAATATTCTCAGTTAAAATTCCTATTTAATATGTACATGCTAATTATTCCCATTCAAAATTTACAGGTAAATCCTCATTTAATAAATTTCAAAATCCGATTTAAAAAATTGCAATAATTTCTTTTGAAATTTACTAAGTAAATCTTAATTAGAGAATTTAACCAAAAAATTCCCGAAATAAAAAAATATTTCCCCCAAAATATTGCAATGAATTCAAATGTAAATCAGCGAGAAAAAGAAGCGGATAAATCAGAATTGTCTCTCTCCATGTCAAAGAGAAAGTGAATGGTAAATCAATATGAAGTCAAATCTCAAGGCAATTTCCGTTGTCGTTGACGACTGACATTTTTTTTATTTTTGCAGAAGAAGAAAGACGATTTGGGCTCTAAAGAAAATTAGTCCCGACAAAGTTCATTGTAAGTATATTATTGACAGAGGGGAAAATGTATACAGAAGAAATATTGTAATAGCGTATGCACATGCATTATTACTTCTTCGCTTCTCGGAGAACTTTTTCCCCTTGGAAGACGTGAGGAGCATTGATGCCTTCTTGTCATCCTTAAGTCTGCACTGAATTACTTTCTTGATCTTCCCTCTGAGTGAATTCATGTGAGGGTAGGAAATGATGACGGAATTCCCTGTAATTCGTCTCCTTAAAATTCATGGCTCAATCATTGATTTTTCCCATCTTTTTTCATGTTTATTTTTGGGTTTTATTTGTGCTGGTGGAATTTTTATTTATTTTGGCAAATTAGAATGTGGGAAATTTTTAAATCCTTTAGGAACATTTCTGGATACAAAAATAGGCAAAATTGTTTTTTAATTTTATTGCAAATTTGTTAAGTAATGACGACATTTTTTAAATTTCCACGCCGTTTATAATTTTGACGCAATTTTTTAAAATTTTGACGCCATTTTTTTTTAATTTTGACGCCTTTTTTTAAATTTTGACGCCATTAAAAAAAATTTGGCACCCTTATAATAAAATTTTGGCATGACGGTTTTTGGCGGGAAAATGTAGAACATTCTTCTAAAAAAATGTTTGATATAACATGGAACGATTGCACTTATAGAGAAAAATCCGAAAAAAATAAAAGTTCAATTTCCTTTTTGGGAATATTCATTTTTTGTCCTGAAAGGTTTCCATGCTTTAAAGAAGATGAGAGCAGCAGCTTGTGGCCGAATTTGCGTTGAATTTGCCAAAGGAAAAGCATATTGGCCTTATATAAAATTACAGTTATTCATATGAAAATCCACGTAGCTATACGAAGCTCATCTTCGGTGAATAAATTATTGTCCGATACGAACAATTTAACGAGATTGTCACATTTGTTATCCCATGGAGTCATTTTCCTATATGGGATTTTTTCCTTTCCCCCCTCTTTCTCTCTCTCTCTCTCCGGATTCCCTTCCAGCCCGCTGTGCACACGTTTGGATTTTTGGGAGAGCTTCGTGTAATATTTTCTGGGCGAGCACATCCCTGTGGAATTGAGCAACAATGGGAAATTTTCTCTTGCTTTAACCGGCGCAGAGACGGTTTGCCAACAAAAACGTAATCAAGGAGGAACTTGTTGGCTCTTGATTTTCTCCATGGATTTTTACTAAAAATAATATTTTTTCTTTGTTTCTGGGATTTTTATTTGATTCTTGATTTGTTCTTAAGTAAAATTAATTTTTGTATTAATTTTTGTATTAATTTTTGTATTAGTTTTTGTATTAGTTTTTGTATTAATTTTTGTATTAATTTTTGTAATAATTTTTGTATTAATTGTTGTATTCATTTTTGTATTCATTTTTGCATTAATTTATGTATTAATTTTTGCATTAATTTTTGTATTAATTTTTCTTTCTATTGTTGTCTTTTTCTCCATTTACCCACCAAAGGGTGCTCTTGAGAATCATCTTTTGTGATGTTGTCGTTGATAACATTTAGAATTAAGAAAATTGAGCAACGAGCAACAATAACGGCAAAGTAGTGTTGAATCCACTGTAGAAATGTTGCGCGTGAGTACGAATTTGAAAACATAAGAAACACATACATATATGTATGGAAGCATTATGTACATACATGAAAAGCAATGGAAGTAGTAACGTGATTACGACTTAAGAATTTCTCGCTAAAGTGTATATTTGTTTGCAAAGAATCAATTCGATGTTATCGCGCTCTCACAGAAATCCATTGTGAAGACTTAAGTTAAAAGGAGCATCATCATCATCTCTTGAATAAAAAAAATGTTTTCAAACGGAATTTCTCACACACATCATAAAAAGATATAAATACAATAAAGCTCATATATGTGTGTTATTTTCTTGCCTTAAAAAGGCATTCGTGTACATAAGCAGCATTGGTAACGTATAATAATATAAAGACCATATATGCAATATAATATAGTGTACAACCTAATGCAATTTACAATATAAAGCCAATACATATAAATATTACGCACGCCTATATAAAAATCCGTGGAGTGACAACGAGCGTTCATTATTTTATGCTCATTCACATATTATGGTTTGTTAAATGTCAAAGGACTCCTCGTTAGAAACGAGACAAGTATAGTGTCTTGAGTGTAGGGTGTCTGTGTATGGGGACGCATGGGGCCATTATTAATTATTGATAATAAAATCCTTTTTTATGTAATGAATGGTGAGTTTTATGGGAGCAGGAGATAGGGAATTATGACGTTGACTTGTATTGTCGTTGGTGGCGACGACGACGAAACGAGAGAGAGATACCAGCGGATTTCAATTCAATGCACAATGAATAACGATTGCGTGGAGTATTTCGTGTTATTGCGCTATATTTATAGATACAATGTATGTACATATGTATTTACGCATTCTCCTATTTAAATAACATGGTGCACATTACTCCCGTTTAAATAGCATTGTGCATATTTCCCCCGTTTAAATAGCATGGAGTATACGCTTTTCCCATTTAAATAACATGGTGTATACATTTTTTCCATTTAGAAAGCATAGTGTACACCATCCCCATTTAAATAGCATGGCGCATATTACTCCCGTTTAAATAGCATGGTATATATATTATTCCCATTTAAATAGCATGGTGTATATATTATTCCCATTTAAATAACATCGAGCACGGTATATTCTCATTTAAACACATTGAGTGTGTAACAGCGGACAAAGCTGCCCATTGAAATACGCTTAAGCATTTCTAATATATGTTCATTAGTTTCTTCAGATTGAGATTTTACGCCTTTATCCACAATAAATATCATTATTGTCCGACCTGCCATACGCCATTTTACACTTTGACTACTATATACACTCCAACGAGACTTGACATCTAATTGACGTTGACGTTTCAAGTGCCATGTGCCTGCTTTCTTGCTCCGTTGCTATTACATATTACGCTATGTACGTATATCCGTACATATACATACTTACGTATATTCATAATAGCGAAATGCTCCACGACTAAGGATGATATCGGATCGGATAAAACGCAAATCCGAACCGAAACCGAACCGAACCGGAATTTTCGGTTAATAATTTGTCACCAACGGAACCGAACCGTCAGTGTCGGATAAAAAAATTTGCTTATCCGTAACCGAACCGACATAACTCGGTTCG
>JAQGAK010002528.1:0-19722 GCA_034696945.1 Lipothrix lubbocki
GGTTAAGCGGTTTGGGAGGAGATAGGGAACGCAGAATCGTGACATACATGTTAAAATATTAATATAGTAAGGATACTATGTTCGGAGTAAACATTACATTTCCAATGACGTGCTTTTGTACTTTCCCCGCGTTACTATTTAGAATGTCTTCTACATTCTCCGATTGAACCTGATGAAGGACAGTTGTCCAAAACGTTGTTCTCAAAATAAAGTTAATTTTCTACTTCGACGTGAACCTCTACCTATTTATTGTAACATTTGTACTTTCCCCATAATTCTCCAAGTCAAATAATAGTCCCAATCATAATTGTAATGAACATTCTGTATATAACGTGTCATTTTTATACAAGAAAGAATTCGTCCATTCCTTCTATATTGAAGAACTGTGATAATGCTAACTACATATGTATGACATATCGTCGGCGAAGATGCAAAGTGGGATGTCTCCATGTGAACCGATATGCACGTTGATATCAACCATCAATTCATTCCAAGGTGGAATATTCTTTGCGTAAAAAGCTGAAAAAGAAGGAATCTCGTAGTCAAAATATTTCATAAATTCATAAATTTTTAATAAAGCAAATCTCTCTATTAATAATTTTGTTGTGACGACCGTGATTCCGTGATTCCGGGAGTGGGGTGGGGTAGTAAGAAGGGGGGACGATTAGATCGAACGCGCGCGAAGCGCGCGGGGATCTAATCGTCGTTAATATTTTGGTAAATGCTACTTAATCATCTGATACAAAGTGAAATGGAAGGGTAGGAGAGGGTGGGGTGGGGTGGGGGGGAGGTGGGGGGACCCGGAGGCGGAGATCTACTTGTTAATTTATATCGTCGAATTGCATGTATTGCATACCCTTTTAATAACATTTCTTTTCTATTAAACTGAAGGACCCAAATCCGAGCCATACTGCGTTTTAAACGATTTTCTAATTTTCTTCTTAGCGACTGCATGAAAAGGATTGTTAGCTCCGAAAAATAAAATTGCAAGAAAAATTAGTTCGGCTAAACCATTTCTGGCTAAAATAGTTTTTATTTTCGTTTAGACAAGATTGTATGTTCAACATGTCTATGTAATGTGCATGTATAACAACGAAAACTATAATATTCCATTCATTTAAACGTGCCTTTTTTCCTGCAGTTTTATTTTTACAAAGAATAAAGATTGGCGATTAGATATGTGAGTAAATGTTCCAAAGAACCAGTGATTAAAGCAAAATCTGATGTAAGTATTAAACGGCTTAAATACAACTAACTTAAAACAATAAATATGGCGCCCTCAACGATGTGGTCGGTTATTTTTTTAAGTATAAATAAGTAAATGTGTAACTAAAGATTATATCCTCGTGTTTATAAATAATAAACCGTTTATAAATAAAAGATATACAAATAGATGTAGAGGATATTTTATTAATTTATTATAAAGGTGTATACACAGATATACTATCTCCGTGCTGAATCTATGCAATTTGAGTTACAACATGTTTTTTGTCCTTTGTGTTCAAAAACCATTTATATTTTATGATTTGGATTATGTAATTTGTGGGGCAAAACTTTTACTCTTTAGTACATTATTGATCATATCGATTAGTGGTTTGGAGTTTGGAGATGTGTAAACAGCATGTTGAATACAAAAGGCATTTCATGATGGTAAATCCCATTTTGTCTAACAATAACGGATATTTTTGCGTCATTGCTTTTAATGTTAATATTAATTTGAATGCTCTTTGCAATTGCTGCAACAATTTTGAGCCTAAAAGAACCAAATAATGATAAAATGTTTTTCTTTTCTAACGAAAAAATGTAAAATTAAGTTTTTCAAAAAGGATTTAACAAATTTGGTTTTTTAACGTGTCGCGCTTATTAAAGTTTTCTTCACATGGAGTTTGCAATTAAAGCAACGGTCCTATTCGGCAGATTAGCATTTTGCTACCCACTGAATGGACGAATTCTAATCTCGTTCGGGAAAATATCAATGAATTTGACCAAACTCTACGTGTTATTTCAAATATTCATCCCAATATTTGGAGTAGCTAATCAATTGGATAACGTTTACAGTAATTCCGCCGTGCTCCAGACCGGCAGTTCTCACTTGTCCGATCATATTAATTTCTTCCTGATTTACATTGCGAATGTTGCTTGCGACGTTCTCATTCGGTTGAGTTCAGCTGCGTTTGGGAAGAAAATTGCAAAACTAACGAAAATTATTCAGGATTTGTATGGAAAAGAGGACTGGACCTGTGTTCACACTCCAGTTTGCAACAGCAAAACTATTAATAAGATTACGTGGGGATTCATACTTACTGCGAGCGTCCTTAGCGCTCTGATTTTATATTCCGATATCAAATCAATAATTTTGTTTAATATGCTCCGCGAAGAAGCATACACAATGAAATTTGAATATTATTTGCTACCCAAAATGGACAAACTTGTCCGTGTGGTTTTCTTTTTCATAGATTGGAACCTAGCCCTGTCCAATGGCTACGCACTTGTCTTCATTTGCATTTTTGGCTCCGCGCTTTTGCAACTTTATTGTCGAAGTCTGCAGTACGTTAATGCTACTTTGCTTCATCATCCAAGCAATACAATATTCCGAATGGAGAAATCCTTGGTTTTCAAAATGAAAACTGACCAGACGATTAAGGATTTGGTGCTATGCAACACCTCACAGCAGAGAATAATATCGGAATTTAAGACAGATTTTACAAACCTGACAAAAGCATTTGAAATTTATTTGCAAGTTGCCGGGTTGTATTTACTCGGGATTATTTTCCAAACCGCATCGTACGGCGTCCGAATCGGAGCGTTGCTTTGCTGGAAGGACGTGGGAACTGTTTTTAACGAAACGGATCGTTTTGCAGGAATATTTACAGGATTGCTTCAAGTGACTTCGGGCTTAGTTTTGGCGGAATTTGGGAGTCATTTTAGCAACACGGTAAACTGTTTTTCAATATTTCCTGATTCCCCCGAAACTAATAATGCAGAATTATTTATTTAGGTCAGACGTCATCGCAAAAAAATTCGAATCCAATTTTTCGGTGCGGACCAGTTGGACGACAAAAACGTGAGACGAAGTTTTGTTAGGCTGGAATTTCTTTAATATTTTCCTTTCATTTAAAATTGTAATTTATAACATACCCTCTAATTTATAAAATAACATTTACTTGTCAGTGCAAATTGTATGCATAATATCATTTTATAGATCCGACGAACATTAAAATGGGTGCTGTCCTTTAATTGGAAAATTACGGCCGCGGATTACTTTCAAACAGACCGTTCGTTAATTCTTTCGGTAGATTGATAAATTTTTTTTAAAAAAAGGTTTAGTCAATTTTGATTCCAAATTCAAAATTGATATATAGTTTTAGGGTGGTGCGGCCCTGGCACCATATTATTTAATATGGATGTCAATATTTAACATAATTTCCGTATGATTTATGAATTTAAATGTATTAATTTATTTATTGTTTCGTATTTGTGCTGAATTTTCAGATTGCGGGAACCGTGCTGACTTATTTCATTTTTATTTTCCAGCTAAAATCCTCGGAGCAGAGCTAATAATAATAAGCATTCTCTGTACATATTGGAAAATATGAAATGCGTAATAAAAATATTTTTTAAATATTAATTTACGAGATCATATATTACATTCTAATTTTTTTAATCACATTTTTTTAAGAAATTACACGGTAGTAGAGACATTGCGCACGATTTACCTCAAAACCTTTACTTGATTCTTAAAACTTAAAAATTATTTTTATGTTTTGCGATATGAAAAATAAGGATAAAGTAAAATAATTTGCGCAAAGCCCATACATAACACATGTTTACAACCATAACAATCGGATATGCAATCATGGCAACCTCAGGGTTATGTTGAAAATTTATAAGTAACGTCAAGATTTGACGTGACGTCAAATTCTATTGTTTTAACGTCAAAATTTACGTCCATGGCAACGTAAAACCAGATTTAAGGTAAAATGGGAGGAGCTTACATAAAATTTGATTTTAAGTTTTAGGTTTTAAGAATTTGCGCAATGTCTCTAATAATTTGTGCCTTGTTCCACGTGGAAATGAACGCAATGATCATCAACAAGTCCCATTTTTAAAGTACTTTCACTCGTTCATATTCTGATTTAAGGCTTTAAAGAGTAATAAATACGAATTGTGATAACCCATTGCCATCTTGCGTGAGATGCGGTGAAGGGGTTGGAGAATGTAAAAGTCTAGAGGGTTTAAAGCTCTAACGCGGTTAAAGAAAGGTTATGTTATTTTAATGTTAGAGTTCCACAGGCAATAGCGGCAGGCACGAAATGAACAAAAATAATTAATCTAAAAAATATAAAAATAATATTAAAATTAAATTTAAAATTAATATAAAAATAATCAATCTAAGTCTTATAAATTATCATAACGTAGCCTGATGATGATCGACGATGTCGACCGAAAGCTCGCCCAAATGTGTTAATTAATAATTAATAAATATTATTGAAAAGCTAAAAACCACGTAAGCCAAGTTATTAAAATGGATAAAAAATAATTAAAATAATTGTTTTCTATTTTAGTCTAAATTTAAAAAATTTTCCACTTTAAAGAAATAAGAGGTATAACAAGCACGTTGGAATTAATTTTTATAATTTCTAGTGTCAGAGTTAATAAGACAATAAATTGTTTATACTGATTTGATTTTTTATTGCAATAAATTTACAATTGCCAATTTACTATCATCTGGTAATATAACAGTAAATAATTATTAGATATAATTTATCATAATTCTTTCTTAATGAAGTGCTGATTTTGTTTGTTAATAAATGTTTTTTTGTATTGTAGCAAAATTCTCCAAATGGATTGTCCTGTGCCCATGAAGATCGTCCCGCACTTCCGGTGCCGTTGTGGAGGTAGATTTTCCACGTTCCTCAGACTGAAAACCCATTATCATTACCACTGTCAGAAGAATCCGTGGGTGGACAATATCGCTTCTGGATTTTCTGGTTTGAGACCGAAATCGAAAAGACGGCACAAGAACTGTTTTTGTGGTGCCCGCTTTTCCAGCTTCCAGCGCCTGAAAACCCATCTCCATTACCATTGTCAGCAGAATCCGTGGTTGAACAAGGTCATTTCTGGATTTTCCGGGTGGGGATCAAGACGGAAGGACTGTGCTTGTGGAGCTGTATTTTCCACATTTCAAAGGCGAAATACCCACTTTTATTTCCACTGTAAATTGAATCCGTGGTTGGGGATGGTGGCTTTGGGCTATTCGGGCTGGATACGAAAAACTCGCGAAAAAAGTAATAATTAATTTAATAATATATATTCTTCAATAATTTTTTTATGTTCAAAAATACATATTTCATTCCTAATTTTAAAACGTAATTCATCAAGTATTGAATGCACAAAATTATTTTGGAGTTAAACTTTGATCAGTTTAATTTTAAGCCGAGTTTTTAAATTAAATCTTGATTTTTTTATCACTTTGAAAACATATCAATAATCTAATATCAATAATCAATCATTTTTGTTTGGGCTGGATTTCTTGCAGGACAAGTGGATGACGCATGGATTGAGGAGTCCTCCAATTTGATCCTGGATATGTATATGAAGACGAATGCTCAGCTTTTCGATGAAATTATTTTACCAATGTTGCGTCCCCCGAGTAAAAATTCTGATCGTGCTTAAATGAAATAATTAATTTATTATTATTCATCTAAAGCAGTTTGGGTTTGCCATAACAATATAGTTGCCAGCCGAGAGTATCTTTTGTTTTATGTATTGTTTTTGTTGCTGAATATTTTATTTTTATTTACTGGATACGCCTTTGTTACAAATGATTCTCCCTATGAAACTTGAATAATTAACTTGCTTTGAAATGAGCAACTGCATGTAAATGTTGATGATTTTCGTCAGCATAATTTGTATTGATTATTGAATAGAATAATTTAGTATTATTGTTTTTTATTTATATAGATATATAATATAGCATTTTTAATCAAAATTAAACTAAAATAATTTAATGAATACCAATAATAGTGTTGACTGTGTAATTTGTTTCGAAATTACTTTTATTAAACTGCAGTGCCCCACTAAACCAACCGACCATGACAACTCCAGTATCGCATTGCATTTTGGTCACGTCCATTATTATTATTACATTTACCCGATTCCTGAAGGAAAGTCATGGACAAATATCTCTCCCGAACAATATTTTTAGGTTCTGTAGCGGGTTGTTCTTCCGGCGGAATCGTAAGCCGAACGGGGCGGAAAAGTCATCGGATTCTGTATTTTAGTTCCCAAATAATCCTATGCCTCACCGCGATTGCCTGTAATATTGACTTTATTCTTTCAAATCCTCCAGCGTATCTCACACAGTCGGAAAACCTGTCCGATCACATTAATTTTTACCTTATTTTCATTGGGATGACATGCGGGAACATGATCATCAGGATTTCATCCGCGATGTCCTGGAAGGAGAATATTGAGCTTGTGGCACTCGTTCAGACTTTTATTAAGCGATACAAAAATTATGCCGGATTTGAACCTTGCAAGAGACACATTTTTGCAGCAGCCATTCTGTCTTCGTTAGTCTTAGCAAATGGTTTAACTTCCGTTGTTGTGAACGACGTCTTGAAAATTCCGGATCCAGAATTGAGATCTTCCTTTCTTCCGAAAAGTCACGGAGTTTATGCGCCGTTATTTTCTCTTTTGGACACCATGGCCACTTTTGGATTTTGCTATTCAATTTTATTCGTCATTGTCGTGGGAATAATTGTTGTGACGCTGCACGGGGGGATGATTCACTCCTTCGAGCGCCAGTTTATGAGCAGTTCATCATCTGATGTTTTAGCGCATTATGATACAAAAAACAAAATCGAAGATCCGGCATTAAAAATCCATTTCTTTATTAAAGTGAGAGTAAATGAAATTAATAAATCCACAATTTTCTTCTGGTACAATTTGCAAGAATTCACCGCAGAGTTCAAATCCCTAATTAGAATACTGGACTTGTATCTTAATATAGCGGGGCCCTACGCCCTGGCAATTGTTTTTCAAACTACTTTGTATGCTATCAGGACGTTAAATTTAGTCACCCGGGTTAGTTCGTCCCGGGCTTTCAATGAGATTAACGGATACACCGAAGGGACTCTTAACATTGCAATAATCCTGCTGCTCGCTTCTTTCGGAAGTCATTTTACCCTGCGGGTTTGTATGGTTTGGAATTTTTTTTAAATATAAAATATTTTTTCCATTTGATTAAAATTCTATTCTTAACCCTAATATTTATTTCAGATTGCTAAAGCTCGCAGAAATCTAAAGACGAATGGTGTTCATTTATTTTGGAAGGACGACCATCAGGTAATTAAATGAATCTGCAATTTAGAAATATTTAACAATATTAAATTGTAAATTTAATTAATAACAAATTAAACTCTAATTTGAAATAATACCTTTTTAAATATTTATTAATTTAAAATATTATTTTAATTAACTTTCAGCTGCAGCAAGTAGTGGACTGGTTGACATTGTGGAAATGGGAATTGACAGCGTTTCAATTCTTTGACGTCAATCGAGGATTAATTCTACTTGTACGTATACTTTACTATATTGACATATTGAGATACATATTTTTTTCAAAACATGCATTCGTTCCATCACGTCGTGGTTCAATAATGATAATATGCATAATTATTAAATATTTAAATAAATTATAAAAAAGTAAACTGTATAATTAATGTCAAATGTACGTTTTTGAAGGTCGGTGGGACCGTGTTGACGTATTTCATATTCGTTTTTCAACTCAAGTCCTCCGAAGGGATCGTCAACAGCAACAATAAGACTTTGATATATTTTTGACAGACAAGGACTTCAGTAAAAATATGTTTACGTAAACGATTCGTTTGTAATTAAAATCTACATATTTGTAATCCTACTCATTTGGTTTTAATTCTTAAAGGCTCACGTTGTGAGGATGCAATTTGAATCCTCCACCAACATTCACAGTAAATCTCTGTCATGTTTTTAAAATTTTGCGGCATACGTAATACAGCAAAAGGACCAATCAGATTGTTTTTCCTCGTGCTTAAAGCTAGTTAGCAATAAATATATTAAATATTAATATTTAAAGCAAAACGAGACTAGTTCCACATATTTGATGATGAAGATTCTAACTGTTTAAAATGCGCAGAACCGCCCAGGTGTTTTGGTAGCTGATCTTTCGGTATTTTGCACAGAAGCTTCTGAGCCAATGAGGTTTTAAGATATTTCTCTCAAGGTGTTACAAAAGTGCAGTTGAACGGGGCCCGAGTTAGTATGCTGTATTCTATGATTCGCCAACAAAAAGTACACAGTAAATGCAATTTTATTGCAGTGGATAATTATTTCCTTAATATTCTGGGGAAAATGGATGCTGAACAAATTAGGGGATAGTTATTTACAAAAATTTATTTATTCATGAATTCATAAATTCTTAATTAATTTAAAAACACAACCTTAATATTGTTTTCACAAATCTGTTTTATTATTTTTAATAAAAGAAATAAATTAAACAGAATTATCCATTATTAATTATTCATTTACGTGTATTACAATTTATGACTTTGTTGTAGGAGGCGAACAAATTTGCTTAAGTGATCGTTAACTGGCATAAAGTCAAGTACTTAAATGATTGAAGTATAGTTTGTTGTGGTTTGGTTCAAAAGGTTACATTTGTATTTTTATGTAATTTCATTTACGAAATCAATAAATTAATTATCTTATTTTTTTGAAAGCTTTTCTATAAATAGCAGGACATGGCAGTAAAAATATAATGCAATATTCAGAAACTGCTCCAGGCTAACCAACACTAAAAGCTGCGCTAGAAAACCACGCTGCCCAAATGGAAAAAATTCTAAATTTAGTAGAAATTTTAGGAAAACTAACGTTCTGCTTCCCACTTGTAATTAAAATCCAGTCAAAAGTATTTTATTACTTGCAACCCGAATGCGCATTCCGAATTTTGCAAATTTTGCTTCCGCTTCTGCAGGTGTCCTGCCAATTGGACAGCGCTCTGAATACGCCAGCCAATAAATTAACGAAAAGCTCAAGCAAATCTGATCACATCAATTTTTACACAACATGTCTGGCAGTTGTTGTTTCAGATTTGGGGATCCGACTGTCATCTATTATGTACGCGAACGAACTTCTGGATCTACTTCAATCCATTAGGAATTTATTGGTGAAGTATCGAATTAATTTGGAAACATTGCCTTCATCATCATTGGGTTCTTCGGGGCCACCAGCGTCAACGAGCTCCACTGGATTTCACGGATTCCTCAGAATTTTACAGCAATGGAAATTCCTGATTTTATCCATTTTCACTGCGTTTCTAATCCTTCTAAATGGTATCAAAACCGTGCTCGAACTGGATTTGGCTTATGATGGAAATTTCACGGACACCTTGAATTTCACCATTTACCCCGATAATGAAATCGGATTAAGAGCTATTTTCGTCATAGTTGACATGACCTATCCACTCTCATTCAGCTTCGCCTTGGTTTTCATTTGTGCTGTAGGGAGTTTGCTAATTTTGCTCCATCAAGGAGTTTACCTTGCTTTTGAACAGAGTTTCCTTACCGTTGGGGACAAATCGAAAGAAGTTGTCAAACCAAACGATGAAATACAATTTTTGAATCTAAAACAAAATCAGATAACAAAGAAAATGATGACCGAACCCTCCTCTTTCTTCAACAAACGCAGCAGCGCGGTTCCCATCGAAGAATTCATTCAAGACTTTGTAGAACTGCAGAAATGCTTCAATCTTTACTTGAAAATCGCTGGGATTTATAGTTTCTCCATTCTCTTTCAATGTACATTTGTGACTACGAGGACTGCAACAATGTTTACGATGCCGTTTTTATCCAAAGCTTTTAACGAGACGGACGGATATCTCTTTGGTGTAGCGAATCTTCTGGCCGCGTTGATTCTGGCCAATTTCGGGAGTTTCCTTCGATCAAATGTTGGTTTGGAATTGATATTTATATAATAGTTATTTTTTATTTTTATATATTAATTTTTGATGTATTAGTATTTGTTGTATTATTTAAAATTATTTTGGAATTATTGCAGACTTCCGAAAGATGCGTAGCACTGGACAACGCTGCCATTCAAGTAGGAATTCCAATGAATGATAAGGTTTGTGCAAAAAGTTTTAATGTTAAAGTTGAAAATATTGAATTTATGTGGAGCTTGAGTTTTAATTACACTAAATATATTTTTTATGAATACAATTTGTATGTCTAATTTAGGTTTGCAATATTAACAAGCGCCTTCAAGAGTGGAAAGTCCGATTAACAGCATTCGACTTCTTTGACGTCGACCGCGGATTAATTCTGGCTGTAATTAAAAAATTATATCCATTCTATAGCTACTGTCTTGTAGATATAAAATGTTTATGATTTATTTATTTTAACTATTGTTTGTATTATTTAAAAATAATTATCACTGTGTAATTAATTGCCTCTAATCTTTTCAAATTTCATGTAGATCGGACAAACCGTGCTGGGATATTTCATCTTTATTTTCCAATTAAATTCGTCGTCAAATTCGTAGTGTTCAATAGCTCATATACGCTGGGTTTTAGCTCTCAGCTATACTCTATTTGTTTCTACGCACGTCGGGAACATGTATTATAAAGATTTCAATTCTGAATCTAGAGATAGTCTAAGTTTTTCAATCCGGCCGCGGGGGAGACGTTATGAGCGATTTTAAAATTTCAATAATAAATAGGTTCACTATTACACACAGTTAGCTTTATTATAAGAACAACGTTTCGGACAACTGTCCTTTGTCAGGTTCGCAAGTAGAATGCGATTTTAAAATTATTTTAGTAAAAGTTATTCGGTAAAATTGCATTAATGCAAATTCAGATTTTTCGGAAATGTTTTGCTTAATAATCATATCTCCAGAAATTTTCGACGAATGTCGTTAACCAAAATGTTTACTTCATTCGTAATTAATTTCCATACACGAATCTAAATTTTGCTTATTTCTAAATGTAGTGGATTATTGTGAAACAGTTTAGCGCATGGTCCGGGATGGGCTATGATCTTTTCACACGGATTCTTTATACATGAAACGAGAAAAATTCAGTTTCTCGCAGAGAATTTCGCGATTGCAGGGAGACCAAAAGTGGGTCATAATCCGTTGGGAATTAAATAAATTAGGATAATAGAAATGTAAAGATATAGGTAACTGTACTAGGGTTCGCCACTTTAAGCCACCTAATACAGATGCAGACCAGCAGGGTGTAGATAAGTTGAGGAATGTGTATGCTTTCTGAAGTGAATGGCTTGTCCTAACCCTCTGCCCCCACCCGGAGTGAACCCTCTAATTGGATTGTATTAAATTGTATGGAGGTTTGATGATGGCCTCTCCCAACACTCTGCCCCAACCCGGAGTGAACCCTCTACTTTACTTGTATTGCGATTCTGTCTTCCTGAACATTGCCCGGACAGTATGTAGATTGAAAGCCTGTCCAAACACTCTGCCCCAACCCGCAGTGAACCCTCTCTTTGATTGTATTGGAGCTCACTCGGCTTTAATTCGTATGGCGGTTGCCACTCTCGACTAATAAAGTGCAAAGACAATAGTACCGGAACTAATAAATATGATAGTGTCACACGTGTGAATGATAAAAGTACAACCGTCGGTCTCGAATTCCAATTTCAGAATGCTCTTTATTACTGTTTGGCAGCAGCTTATATACGGTGACAATGCGGACGTAATAGTAGCGCTCTTTGTTACGCCAGCGCCACTGATGTCACACGTATTAACGGTCAACATTCCTTAACCGAGTAACTTTTTATACAGAGAGTTTGCCACATACTACATTACTTAGACATTGTCACATAAATTATACGCACATTGTCACATTATACATGCCAATTCCAACAAGAAAAAATCTAATTTTAAATAATTCACTTTATAATGATGAAGAATCATTAGAAATAAACATGGAATATCAAATAATAATTGTTATTTGATCTAATAATGACCCACTATATTAATATTTAATCATATTTAGGTATAATTATTAAATTTGTTATCCAAAGATTTGTTAAACCAGTTTTATTCCAACCAAATATATTTTCAGTTAAAAATATTTTGGAACATTTAAATTTAAGCCAAAAGAATGTATATGAATTTAAACCATCCAAAATCTAAGATAAGTTCAATTCAACCAAAAGCACTTTAATCCATAACAGAGGGCTCTCCAAAATTAAAGAAAGATAAATAGTTTTAAATTATTATCTTTTTAAACAATCGAATTATTTAAAATATGAAACCATAAGTATTGTAAATATAAAAAATCGACTGCATTCACGATCACGATTAGTTATAAAATACAACTTCTTGACCTTCTGCGGCCCCGTTTAAATACATCCAAAGGTAAAAAAAGGTACTAAACTGCTATCTTTTTTGTGCCTACATAGTTTAATTTAAAAACAATCTAACAGTTTTTGAAAAAATCGTGATAAAATTAAAATATAGCCAAATTATTTATAAATAAATTCAGTATTTTTAATACTAAAAACTTTAAATTGTAAAAGTTTAGTTGTAATTAAACTAGTATTTGTATAATAATAATAATCATTATTACTTTATCTAAGCAAAACGACACTGGTTGACTTTGATTACTTCCACATATTTGGTGGTGAAGATTCTAAGGATTTAAAATGGGCAAAACCCCCTAAACCCGCCGGCAGCTGATCTTTTGGGATTCTCCGCAGAAGCTTCGGAGCCCAATAAGGTTTTAAGGTTCCGTAGATTTCAAATTTCTCGCCCAGACTCGCCAAAACAGGTTTGAGGCCATTGACCATGGTTTGTACCAGAGAGTTTACTGTGTAGATATAAATAAGCTTAAATTGAACAAATCTGGGATTTGATTGTCATCAATAAATACTTTACAATTTAAAAATTACCTAAACATTTCGTCGGCGAAGGTTCTGAAAGTACCAGCTGCAAGCTGCACGCGTGACTAATGTCTTAATATACCAAAAGCTTCTTGGCGCTAATGTCTAAACATACCAAAAGTCCGAACCCCACGGTTAAACATTTGTGGTACTTTAGAATTTTGAGCGTTCCCGCGTTGGTACATTTAGACACTGGCACTTGTTGCAGTTGGCACTTTCAGATCCTTCACAGGCGATTTGCTAATTATTACCGTTAATAAAATATCCGTATTCGACGTGATTTGTAATGACGTTGAACATTCCCATGGTCTCCAGTATAAACTTAAAGGCTGCATAATTAAAATAAAATATATATGGAAATTAATTTCGGGTTTTTTTAATTTAAACTAATTTAAAATTTTTGTCCAGGTAATTATACTATAATTTATAAGTATACATAGAATTGTGTACTCACTGTTCGTAGATGCAAACTCTTTAAGTTGGAACCCTTCCCAATCTAAAATAACACCCACTTCATCAAAATTATTGCTGTCATCAGCGGCGTATTTTTTGCCATCATGAACTATTTTGTACAGAAGTTGATACAAGTAAATGCGAACTTGTTCCAGGTCATTTTCCGACCCTTCAGCATATTCGACCATCTTCCATTTTCCAAATTGAAGATAATATACTGTTTACAGAAATATTTTAAATCACGACATATTAATTTTGACTTTTTTATTTACAAAATACTTTTGTTTTATAAATGAATTTTAAATGTATATTTTTGTTAAAAATGAAATGTTCATTATTCAATTTTCAAATTCATAATATATCATACATAATTCAATAATTAAAATAAATTATAATAATCACATAAAATCCGTTTCAAAATGATAATTTTAACTAAATTTTATTCAAAAAAGAATTATTGGACACCTCGACGATTTTCGTGGTCCAAACCAAGCAGCGCATACGGAAAGCTTCTCTGAATTTTCTCTGACGGTCGCCAATTTGCCAAGTCCATGGAATTTACTGCTTCCTGTGTGTGCATACAATAAAAGAAACTGTTCAAAAACAAAAGTAATACGTAAATGATTATAAAGAAATGTGGCTAAATCAGTAAATTAATTAAAATCAATAATTTACATCATATCCTTTGTGTTTCTGAGCTGCAATTACAGGTGTCGTTGTCACAATTATTAGAAAATGAATTAGCAACAACAACAACATCCGTGAAAGTGTAGCGCTCGCCATCCTCTTCACGACTAAATATCTGAAACGTCGTAATATAGGGCCTTATAAAGGGTTGATTTAATTAATAGTCACCACCAGCATGACGTCTTTATTGTGAGAACTATGCAATTTTTTGAAATTTAATTTTCAAATGTATTTCCTTTATTAATTAATGAATCACATTATATTTATTTTCATTAAAGAATTTGTTTTCGCAATTATTCAATTCTGACTAAATCCATTTTCGACTAAAAACAAAACTTTGTATGAGCCTTACATATGCATGCGCATAAACAACATGATGCAGGATGAGGAAATAAGGATGTTTGCATTTTAGAAACGCATTTTAAAAGTTCCCACGCAGAAATTGCATCAATGAACCTCATGCACTTATAAACGCTGGCTGGTAAAAACCTGTCTGTTGTTATTTTGATAATAAATTAATTAAAATTAATATCGTTCTAAATAATACATCATAAGCTGTAATGTGCATAATAAATTATATTGCTCTTCCTCTGGCTGGGAATAATCCAAAGTGCATACATCAGCTTTTCCTGTTTTGCTAAATTAAGTGCAGAAGGATGGCTCTATCGCGTTGCTTTCTCATGAATTTGCCGGTTCTCTCAAAAGTCTCAAGGTTCAACATATATGCAGTGTTATGGATACCCTATGCATGATATAGATTTTTTAACAAAAAGTAGTATATATGCGGAAGCAAATTTATTGCGGTAGTAATTATTTAATTATTTCCTGAATAGTCTGGGAATCGGTTTTTGAAGAAATCACTGGAAAATTATTGGCAATATTACATTGTTTTTATAACAATTTAATAATATCAAGGTTCATCATTAATTTATTTAGGAATTAATTTAGCAATCGACTATATTTAATTATTTTATCAATGCATTTAACAATACACACATTTATTTAATTAACCCTAATATTATTTTCACAAATCTTACAATATTCTAATTTTATGATCATCAACCAATAGAAGAAATACATTTTAGGTATCCTCACCTATATTCACTATCTCTGTAAGATTTCAAATGCTCGCGCCATACCTAATACAACATAACGACCAATCAGCGTTTGCCCGTGCAGAGCGCGGGCTTAAATCTAGTCTTTCCATGTATTCAAACGTAACTCTTTGTCTGCGTTTCCACTTCGATTGGAATCAGTTCCACGTGGCCCACAAACCGACCAATTAGCGTGTTTACCCGTGCAAACCACGTGCTCAAAGCTAGTTTTTAAAATTAACGGAAATCTATTTTATTTATTTCTGAGGCATGAACAAATTTTCTTCAAAGCGTAAAATTACTTAAATGGTGATTAAAGTATTTATGCGGTTGGTTCAAATTGGTTCAAAATTCAAAAGGTTATGCATATTTGTAAATTATTATATGTCATTTCATTTCCCAAATCAATAAATTAATTTTCTTTTTCCTTTAAAAGCTTTTTTTCAAGAAATTGCAGTAAATGGTATAAATAAAATTTAGTAAATTTAGGTTAGACATCTGCGCCATAGGCTAAGCAACACTAATAAATGCTATAGGATGGAAAAACGCGATTCCCGCATGGAAAAAATTCTGAACTCGGTAGAGATTTTAGGAAACTTAACTTTCTGCTCCCCCCTCGTAATTAAAATCCATTCAAAAGTACTTTATTATTTACAAACCGAATGCACATTTAAATTTGTACAAATCCTGCTTCCGCTCCTGCAAGTGTCTTGCCAACTTGACATCGCCGTTCATACACCAGCCAATCAATTTGCAGGAAGTTCGAGTAAATCCGATCACATCAATTATTACACAACTTGCCTCGCAGTTGTTGTTTCGGATTTGGGGATCCGACTGTCATCGATTCTGTACACGACCGAACTTCTGGATCTATTTCAGTCCTTAAGAAATTTATTGGTGAAGTATCGAATTAATTTGGAAACACTGCTGCCTTTATCATCCGGCCCATCGACGATTTCAACCGGATTTTTCAGGTCCCCTTGGAAAATTTTGAAGCAATGGAAGTTCCTGATTTTATCCATTTTCACTGCGTTACTAATCCTTATAAATGGCATCAAAACCGTGATCGAGCTGGATTTGGCTTTTGAAGGAAATTACACGGAGAGCATGAATTACACAATTTTCCCCGATAATGAAATCGGATTAAGAGCGATTTTCATCATCGTGGACATGACCTACCCGCTCTCGTTCAGCTTCGCCTTGGTTTTCATTTGTGCTGTAGGGAGTTTGCTAATTTTGCTCCATCAAGGAGTTTACCATGATTTTGAACAGAGTTTCCTTACCGTTGGGGACAAATCGAAAGAAGTTGTCAAACAAAACGATGAAATGCAATTTTTGAACCTAAAACAAAATATCGATAAAACAAAAATAATGATCGAACCCTCATATTTCTTCAGCAAGCGCAGCAGCGCGGTTCACATCGAAGAATTCATTCAAGACTTTGTAGAACTGCAGAAATGCTTCAATCTTTACTTGAAAATCGCTGGGATTTATAGTTTCTCCATTCTCTTTCAATGTACATTTGTGACTACGAGGACGGCGACCATGTTTACGATGCCGTTTTTATCCAAAGCTTTTAACGAAACGGATGGATATCTTTTTGGTGTAGCGAATCTTCTGGCGGCGTTGATTCTGGCCAATTTCGGGAGTTTCCTCGAATCAAGTGTAAGTTTGTAATATTGATATTTATTATTTATTGTATAATATAAACATGTTTAATTACTTTTTTTATCAAATTCAATTTTATTTTCATCCTTTTTTGTATATTAGTTTGAATTATTCATTTATTTTTGAATTATTGCAGATTGCCGAACGATGCGTAGCACTGGACAACGCTGCCATTCAGGCAGGAATTCCATGGGATGATAAGGTTTGTGGGTAAATGCTAATGTCAAAGAATTTAATTTAATGTGTTTAAAATTTATATAATATCGTATAATTTAGGTTTGCAGTATTCACAGGCGTCTTCAAGATTGGAAAGTCCGATTAACAGCATTCGATTTCTTTGATATCGATCGTGGATTAATTCTGGCTGTAATTAAAAAACTCACTATTTATATATCACGCGCTACATATTTATTTTAATTTATTTACGTTAAATAATATATTTATTTATTTATTGAATTCAAAGTATTTATTTTAAGTATTACATTTATTTATTTATTTTCATTTATGTATTCCATTTCTTAAAAATAACGTATTTTTTTATATTATTTTTTGTATTTTTAAGTATGATGATATTCGTTAAATTATTTTATTGTTAATTTATTTTAATGTTTTTATCCTATTTTCTTAAATGCAGATTGGACAGACCGTGCTGGGATATTTTATCTTCATTTTCCAATTAAATGCATCGTCAGTTTTAAAGTAAGCTGTAGTAAATATAAGAAAGTACATATGTCCAAAAAGTTGGTCTTTAAGAAGATGCCCATGAAACAGTTTTTATTATTTGCATTTCAGCATTTAGCCTCAGCCGTCCTTTATACAAACAAAGCTGATCAAACTTGACACATCTCCTCTCCGGACATAATTTTCTAATACTTCCAATTACGTAACATTACAGAAATTGCAATGACTTATTGCTCTACATTTGTATTTATTCAGTGTATAGTAAGTAACCAAGAAATCAGAACACACTTGAGTACACTTTTGAGTGTAAACTGGGTCTAGGGTTTTATTGCCTACCAATTTAGTACACACTATTGGTGTAATAGCAAATTAAATCTTCAAGTAACTAAATATTTGCTTGTCCATGACACGGCTCGGACAAAATTTTAAGATTTTTGATAGGTATAAATAGACTTGATTCAAGTCCATTTTTGTTATCCTTTAGCCATTGACTGAAAAAGATAGGAAAACGTTTTCTTCAAATTTTTCATATTTGCAACATCGCTTTTTCTTCAAAATGAATCTTTTGGGAATAATCATAACGATAGCTTTATTGCACACAACGTCATCTACTTTCATCAATGAAGACAATGACGAAGTGGAGGAGCGACTTTTGTAAGCTAATTTTATGGACGGATTGTTGTGATCTTGTTAATTCTAATTAATTTATTTTTTAAACTAATGCAAATTTTATTTTGCAATACCTTAATACATTTTGGAAAGTAATTATAACGAAATTTAGCTTATTTTTTCAGGGAATTAGAGCATTTATCACTTAGAATTACGAAGAATTAGTGACGAATATTTTGTTGGATTTCAATTTGCAGTAGTACGTACTACAAGCCGATTAATTTAGGATCAACTGCTACGACCGGCACCGGCACCGTTACCCCAGTGACAGCAGCCCTTGCTCCCTGTGAGGACGAATTAATGATTTGCTAAATTATTAAATAATTACTACTCAATACTTTTACAAGTAAATAATGCATGTTATTTCATCCGATTTTATCATCCGATTATTTGTTACCACAGTTGATCAAGTGTGCTTGGATTTAATTAATTCCTTCCGGACCACTCACCAGGCCCCTCGGGTGACTTATAATCAGACGGTATAAAAGTTTCTACTGTAAAATATTTTTTTTTAATTTATGAATTTAAATTTACCATTAAATTAAACTGCTCTCCTGCTTTTAAACTGCTTTTATAAATATTCTTCTCCCCACTATTCGCACTAAAATTGTGTGCGTTCCCGGAACAAATTGAATTTGGTGCATGTGACAACAGTACGACCAATCAAACGAACGGGACTGTGCGGAGCATGGGCTTAAAGCTATAATCAAATAAGAATTTCAGTATAATTTTTTTTCAAATCCTATAGTTGGCAACAGCAGCAACGCAATGCGCAAATGACCATGCGCGAGCCAACAGCGAAGTCACACCGACTTGCACAGCGTGCGGAAGTGCAGTGGAAACAACTGGGATTAGTCCGAATATGGCGCCTTCTCAACGGTGCCGCGGAGCAATTGCGGATCCCGTTCAGCTGTCCTGGTTCTCGGAGTATACGTCGGGGGCACTGGACTTTTCAATGCAACCACTGATGTACAGCCCGGCCTACGCCGACTTTGCGCAGATGATTTGGATCCCTACTAAACAGGTTGGCTGTGGCACGAGCTCGACGCAGGCAACGGCGCTTACGCCCACGAATCCCTTGATCACCGCACCACAATACATCGTCAGCTGCTGTTGGGATCAGGGCGTCGTCCCCGCCACCTTTGCGCAAAATGTTAAAGAGGACACTGTTTAAAACAGCGCAGCGGCGTAATATTGTCACGTGTTGGGAGTAGCAATACTTGACTTTGATCTTGCAAGTATTGCGAAGCCATATTTATTTTATTAAATTACTTTCTTTAAAATATTGTATTCCGATATCCTTGTAGTATGCATAATTGGAATTGTATCAATAAATTAATAAAATTCACGCATTATTGACTATGTACATAAGTAGTAAATACATGCCTCTGTGGTTTCTACTCAATTTAAAATTGCTGAAAATGCGTTGCTATGCAAAGTACGGTGATGACTAGGGCTGGGAAATCGCGAAAAACACGATAAAATTAAAAATTCATAATAGAGTATTCCCAGCTGGGTAAATTGTT
>JAQGAK010002529.1:0-19715 GCA_034696945.1 Lipothrix lubbocki
ATGACATGCAATGATAAAGCATACAATCATACCTAAAATTGCCTCTTTTTTCGTGACGTAATATGTGGCACACCCCTTAGCAAAGTTCTCGACTCTTGCCCAACAGTGTCGCTAATCGCCATTTTTATTTGGTAGAAAGTTTTCGATAATTAAATGCCAATCATGACATCAGGGACCGTGGAAATGGAACTACTTATGAAGTTATTTTATTTTAATAGTTAATTTAATGTGCACGAAATTGACTGTTAGGTTTGGTATTTGGTTCCTTAAATTGTTACGAGTAATAATAAATTATTAATAATAAATTATTAATTATTATAATTATTATTATTACTTGAAATATTCAAGATTTAATATCCTTATTTCAAAATAAAAAAATAAACCTAAACCATGGGGGTGCGTGTGTAATCAATAGATTTATAAATCAAGTTTCATGATGGTGATTACAAAAATAATAAGTTTGGTGATCCAAACTGAAATAGCCTGGAAATTTATTTAAATCCACCGTCAATGGCTGGAGAATAATACTTTTACCAGGGTCTATGTACTGCGATTTTCAACTTTCAACCCATTGTCAGCCCGTGAAGCATTATTAAAAAAATACGGTAAAATCATCACCGTTACGCTTCCTCTTGATTTTTGTGAGTGTATGTGTAATGAAGATATATAGAAGAAGAACACTATATAATGACAAAAGTTGAAAACAGCTTGTCTCCGACATGGCTAACCCATACATGTTTTGCAATAATAATAATATAATATAATAATAATTTTATTCTAAAACAAAGTTTCAATGATCTCGTATAAAATTGCATGGGAATCACATACCCACACGGAAAAATACGTATGCTGCATGAAATAATAATAATAGATATTATGAAATGGAAATGAAACGTGCGTCGAAATCAAGTTATATAGAAGTAAGTAAAAGAAAAGTACTTCCTTCAAAAATGAAAGCTCAATCAGTGTATATGTATAACTGTAATATTTTATTCGTCATCAGACTTTACTTTTGTGAAACTAACTAACATGGTTATTTGTACATATTCGTTGCAGCAAAATGACTATGTAGTTTTATGGTGTATACTTATTATATATAACAATAATAATTATTATTATTAGAAAAATAAGATCCAACTACTAACCAACGAATTATTGACTAAGTATAAATCCTATACAACTGTTTGTGTTCCTAGGTACTACAATGATTAAATGCATATAGAGATCCGTCGAGCATAATATATAATATAGGCAAGTGCTCTCACATTCCATGTTTTCTGTCATCGTAATAACAAGTTATATAACTCCTCGTAATAAGTTAAATTATTGTGTATATGTTGAAGTCAGTAATATGACATCACTTCTCAAGCCATAATAGTCACAAGATGAAATTGGTATTTTAACGTTGAAATAATGGAGAGCATAATAATAATAAGTAATAAAATATAGTGCGACGGAACTATAAATCTAGATATAATAAAATGTTATGCTTCACAAATTTATTTACGCATATGAGTTACAAATTACAAAATAATAAAAGTACACGAACAAAATGTAAAACATAAAAAATTACTTTTTAATATTGCTCTGAGAAGTTTACTTAAACGTGACAAAAATGTTTACGCCTACCTAAATGTACATAACATAAAAATGGTAGTCTAATCGTAAGTTGATGAAATCAATTCCAAATGAAGATATTCCTTTTAAGAAATAAAAAGACATTTCAGTACCAAAGATGTTTTTACAATATTTTTCATATATAACATGTCAATTTGCTCAAACATTCCAGAAACATTTCAACAAGAGCACAAACATTTCAAGAGTATACACAAACGTATGTGTTCAACAAATTGTGACGACCGTGCTTTTACTTTTTTACACTTTTTTTAATCAATTATTATAGTCATATCATATACTTGTATGAAATATTTTTACTTATTACAATTTACAAACCAATACTTTTTACTCACAGTTAGTTACAATTTGTAACAAATTATTTGTTGTAGCAGTCTCCGTTATTATTACTATTACGAGTTTATTATTATTATCAGTCATTCAGTAGAAAACGCTAAAAACGGTCAGAGAAATATACAGAGGAAGGCAAGACCATGTAGATAAATAAAAAAACAAGCGATGCGATGATGGTCACTAATCAGTCCTGTTTACCTGTTTACTTTTACAGTAATGTCATTGATGACTCTTGAAAAGCCACCATGTTCTTGATAAAGTATCCCATCGTGCTGCAGAGGCTCAACACGATGAAGTTACACAAATAAATTCCCATCAGATTCGGAAAGGCATTGACAATGAAAGCAGCAAAGCAGACGGAGAACACTCCTAGTATCACATTTCCCACGATCCAGCTCCTCATTCCCAGTTGGCACTATAGAAGATTTAAAAATGTAGGAATTTTATTAATTAATAATTTTTTTAATTTTTTAATTATTGATTTTTAATAAATTATGAATTTTTTAAATTTTTGATTTTTTAAATTTTAAATTATTAATTTTTTTAATTAATAATTTTATTAAGTCACACAACAATTTTACAATTAGGTCCATATATATCTAGGATTAAATTATTACCCTAAACATAAATGCAGAGCTGACGACTTGATAAACACCAGCAATTACTGCAAGAATGCTAGCTTCCATCCAGGCTTCTTTCCCCGGACAGTCGAAAAAACTTTCACCGCAGTAGTATTTGTACTCAGGAAGTGTGTCCCTGTCAACTTTACAGGCCCAGTCATAGATGCTTAGAGAGGCTCCAAATGAAACAAGGCCGAAGATCTGAATAATTTTAATTTCATTATGATTATAAGATTATATAATTTTAACTGAATTCTACAGTATTCTACTGTATTTTTAAATTGTTTTACGCTCTTAATTATCTGTATTTAGAAGTCCCAAGGAGAAAAAACTTTTCAGTGCATGCTAAATGGCACAAAATAATATTGTTAATAACTACATTACAAATTATTACGTAACTAATTAATTGATGGCTTACTGTGGTAACAGCCGCAATGAACCTCAGCCTTCGCATTGTGGAGCTCAAGATCCCTAATCCCATTTTGTCTGCCATTTCGTAGTGCATTAGCCAAAAAGAATCCAGTGTTCAAAGATGATCCCTCACACCAAAGTACGAAGAAGGAATTTGCCAAATTTATAGAGTAAACGTCAATAAATGCAATTACTTCAAGTTTGTCTAATTATTTGTATCTCGTGCGACGATTTAGAGGTCTGATAGATTTCGACTTATAAATTTAAGACTTGAACAAGAATATCTGAATTGCTTCCAAGAAATGAAAGGAAAGTATACTCTCTGTAAAGTCATTATCGACAGTTCTGTAAATTAATCTTGATTCTTCCACATTATATGACAATGATAATAATAATATTTACTTACGCATGACTTATTGAACCTGTGTGTCAAGCAAATGGAAATGTTTTCATTAACTAAAGTCGAATCACAAGCTCAGAAATATACTGGGGAAATATTAAGTTTTTTCAGGGATTACGTGCTGCCATGCATGATGCAAAAGTCAACATTTGGATCAATCGCTCAATTGTCTAGCTAACTACAATAATTTATTGGTTCAGGGATCAACGTTGGCATATAGCTATAATATACAGAGGATGCTCCCGTGTTTTTCCAATTTAAGTTATGATCAACTGACACATAGTGAAGTAAAATAAAGTCAAGCGACCTCATATGAAAGATGAATCCATTTTAATCTGCATATTCAGATTCTTTCCCTGTCCATACTCCAGAGCTAACCCTGACCAACTTGACAAACTCTGTCGTCTGTCATGATACATATATGCAACTTTGCCCATGCAATTTCCTTGAGGGAGTTTGAATAAATTAGTTTGCATTCTATAACGGAGAAAATTGTGTAGCCACAACAATCATTCACATATATGTTTTTATATCTTGTTTTCTTATTGTTAGTAGTAGTAAATGTAAGTAGGATGAAGATAACATGTGAAAACTTTCAAGATAAAGCAAATGTTTTGAACAAATGAGTATATCTGTGTACTTATACTTGTAATTATAGTTTAGTACAAATAAAGAAATGCAACCACTTGAGTTAATGGAATGAATACGAACAATTGGTAAACATAAAGAGATACGGGTGATACCCTCGCGCTGACTTGTTGCCTGAGAATGATTTAGTCTTCCAATCCAACTGTTCTGTAATGAAGCTTCAGGCATCTTTCGGGGGAACGACGGTAAACTTAATTTTAGTTTCTGGACCTTGAAGCGGTTAGGACTCGATGATAACAGGAGAAAACTCGCCTCTAAGAAATGCACATATATATATATTTGTTGAATATATTCCTTTTGTAGTATTTATAGCAGCAAAAGTACACAGGATATCAAATGTATGTCTTGTTTTATATTATTACATTTCAAATACAAACATATACGACTTACTATAGTCACAAAGCACTTTACATACGACTACATTTACTTGCATCCAGGCATTTACATCTATTCATCTATTATTAATTATTAAACAGAGAGTTCAGTCAGAGACACTGAGTCAGAGACATTAAAATGACTTCAGACATATATTTCGTTGCCAAATAAATATAATATTCTACAATAAACAATATTAAACACAATTTCTCCATACGCTGTTGGCAATCAGTATTTTTCTAGTTTAAAACAACAGTAGGTAATGAATGCCGTTAAAATAAATCATGGTATAACTAACTACCTGCCTACTAATTTAATACACGTGTGTGCATTTATGCGGACACGTAAAATACAATATTCCAATGCAATCACAACAAGTCTGCACTTATATGTTGCTTTTCTACGATTTACATTACAAATTGATACCAACGCAATGCGTCTTTCTAAAAAGGGTTTGCACTTAAACATTGTGTTTATATGTAGGTAGTTACAAAATTTCAAACAATCAGTTTACAGGTAAGTACGTATTATATAATAAATTAATAAAATTCATGATTTCTAATTCACGGAATAACTCAAAAGTTAATCAATAATTAATTAAAATAGTTAAATTACAGCAGTTTAAGCACAAGTGCCAAAACACAATTGAAATATACTAGAGGTATAACATATAATTATACAGGGGTACAAGTGATCAAGCTTATTACAATTACAAATTAGGTAGGCCGTTAGGGTCACAAAATATATCTGACCATTTAAAAAAACCGAAAAATAATACATGGATAATCAAAATAAGTACAATAATCTTACATGAACAATAGGTAGTTGAATGTGCTGGATATTAGAATTTTAGTTAAAATACAATAATTACTTGTTAGCAAAGTAAATAGCGAGCAAGAGCGATATAACTTTTGCCAGTTTGAAAATCATCCAAGCAAGACAGACCCGTGCGGTGTTCGGTGTTAATACTGCATTAATGGTTAATAAGCATATTTTTTTAAATCACAGACTCTTGCATCCATCTCCAAACGCCACTTCCATTCCATACTCCATCCCATCCCATAGTTTATTATTTATTTAGAGTATTAAAAATAATTTTATAATTTACGAATTGGCACTCTCCAATATAAAATTGCCAAATGCACAAGACGTGCCCAACAGAAGCAAAACAATGGGCATATATGGGTAACAATAAATTAGATTAGGAATATTCAATAAAACAATTCCTCAAGACGACTCCAGGATTTGTGCTAGCAAATCAGATATCGTTGGTTTTTCATATGAATGACAATTATTTACAATTAGTCGTTCAAATTGTTGGTTAACATGTTAGCAGTTTCGTATTTTAACACTTTTAGTGGCTGCTTACTACTCTTCAAAAATTTGTTGTGGTAATATTGATGTTAAGGGAAGAATTTCCACCTATAGTTAATATTTGAATTTCAATGTGTTACTATCCAGCAATTTTACAATAAAAAATTTGTGACTCCAAGTTACAAAAGGTTTATATAATATATGTAATATACGAAGGAAATCTGTCTGACATTTAAAAGTTAAGTGCTGTTCAAATAGTGAAAACTTACAACGAACCTCTTGACGAACTTTACAGTTGTACGGGTGTTGGATCCACTGAAGAAAGATTCAAGTTAACCATTGGTATCTGATTTGCTAGCAATCCCTAGCAAATCACATCCGGCCTGCAAATAATCACTCCATGACAAACTCGTAACCCAACTCAAATCCACACCGACTCCATCCAAAGCGCTTGTTCCATTAGCTTTCGTCATTTAAGTTAATAAATAAAAACTACTTTTATTAGTCAAAAGTTCTATTTCTATTACTGAGTATATTGAGCAAAACTTTGATTTACTTTTTAAAGCTTTATTATAAAGCAATATTGTATTTTGCCATTCCCATTGTGAAAATACAAACACAGCAGTATTACTTTTACTCTAGTATTCTAGTTTACTGCTCCAAAATCATGAATATACTTAAGTCTCTTTTCACTTCTAGCCCATTATTATATTAACAATACACCTGACACGGATAAGTCATCAAGCACCACGAAAAAGCAGGAAGCAAATTTTTAATACAAAAAGAAGGCTATAATATTATCGTTAAATTACTTCAATATTTAGTTCGTAATGTGCTCTAATGGACGGTAAATAAATTAGCTGGGTTTCTAAATCTAAATACATACTAATTATTAAAGTCAGAAGCAGGAATTGATAAATATCCACTGTACCTTGACTGAAAGATGACATCAGACTTTTTGTTTACGAAAAAAATCAGAGCAAAGCTTAGAAGGAAAACGATGCTTCCGGATACAAGTGTCAGAATTTCATGTTGTGGTGACGGCTTTAAAAATATTCTGACACTAAACTTTTTCCAAACCGACTCAGTCCATGTAGAGTACAGCCCGCTGTTCCATTCATCCCATGAAATTTTCCTATCCATTCCAAAGGCTGGACTCAAAGCATGACTGTAATTGACGGTTGTTTCAAAACAACTTCCATTGATCCAGACGTAACTAACAGTCTGAAAGAGGGAGTCGAAGGATTATATTACAAATTAAGTATATAGTTTAGTATACTTCTACACACCAAACCAACCCTTTACAACCCGTTGAGCTTACCTGATTGTTTTCGGAATAACTTTTGCAGTCTTCGAAGGACATGGACGTATTAGCACCTTTGGTCACATTTACACCCTGATAGATTGTAAGCAAATTTTGCGTATACAATGAAAGAAAGCTAGTGGACCGGTACACCCCCACATACATTGGATAGGGGTTAGGGGGGAGGTTCTCGTTATCTGCTGCCTCTTGAAAAATTGTACAATTCCCGGCTTCCAAGTAACAATGGAACAGATCGTTCATCTGTAAAGATTAAAAAAATTACACAAATGCTACCAACAAATATTACGGTAGCAATATGATGTAAATGTACTATTCAATAAAATATAATTAGTTGCATAAGAATCTATATATTTCATGGTATATTAAGAACAATACATAAGATATATTCGGTTTAATTTCTTTCGATGCAACAGGGTTGATTATATTCACAACGGCGCCAGCAACAGCGGCAGCAAGTTTTGCGACGTTTTCTTGAACGACGGAGCCACTTTCAGGTCCATAATCGTAATCAATATTCCGCGCATTGTCGTAAATGCTGTTATAAAACCTGCGATACAATTCAATTATAAGTACATTAAATAAACATTCAACCACCAGGTAATATGAATGTTGTTCAAAATTGATGAGATTTATATTTACATATTAAAATCAATATTATTATTTACATATTGGCATAGTTGGAATTGTGATTCGTAATCACTACAGCAGGAAGGTCCCTTCGTTGAGCTACAAACGACTGAGCAGACGACGGTGGAAGACCTTGAACATGATTCTTCGCATCTGTAAACTTAATACCCTGAGATTGTTTTTGAATATTTGCGAAGAAATCATCAGCATGAAGAGAATGGACGAAGTAGCTATCCTGAGAACTTTTAAGGGCCACTTGATTCACCTCAATGAAATACCTTATGTGCTCAAGTCTGAGATTTGCCGGTTGACTAGAAGAGTCTGAAAATACAAATATGTGTTACAAAATCTGAAAAGCTTTCAATTTTATGAAGCTTAAGTCAAGTCTCTATATTAAAACTGCAACATAATGCTCAGGGCTTTGTATCAGGTATCTCTACCCCAGTCGTTGAAATTTAAAAATGGCAATGAAGAAGGATGGTGAGGTTTAAATAATACGAAGAACTTATTCAATTATTGAATTAAAATAATTATTAAATTACAACTGTTGTGAGCATTCAGTGATGTGATAACATTTTAAAGGATCTTCAACGCATGCACGCAACTTGTAGTTGATGAGCTAACAAAGCAAATGGTATTTATAGCACACTTACTATCAAAAAGCTCGAATGGAAAACGGTTTCCCTTCATGTCATACACAATCCTACTCGAGCCGATATAATCAAAGGCTTCACCGCTAAACAGCATGAAGTACACGTTTTCCTGCAAATATAGATGCAACCCATTTAACATCATAGTCAGTAAAAATGTACGGCGTTTACAATATGTAAAAATTATTACGATAGTATTTGAGGCTTCCAACTCGTCCTTTATCAAGGATAAATGTTTTATAATCCCCAGAAAAGCCACGATGGAAGTCACTGCACTGTCTGCTCCAGGAGAAATTCCGTCAAACATTGACGATGCATCAAAACGAGCTCCAATAACGATGACGGAACTAAACGATGGTAAATGTATCAATACACATTAGTACACATACATGACTGCCGAGAAGTTGAGATAGTTTTATCTCTAACATGTTTTGGTCGCTTACTTGTTTGAGTACGGCTTCTGTTGGCTTCGGGGAATCAGGCTTCCCCAAATGTTCCTCCCACCCATAGGATCGCAAATTCGAACTGCATTATTTCAAAAAACCTTAATTGTATTCCATTAGGTTCCATTTAAATATAAAAATGCAGAAGTAAACTTACAAGGTTGCAAACTCCAATAGTTTTCACGCCTAACACAAGTTTCAGAATTAACAGCAGCTAACATGTGTGATTCAAGTTGTGCGGAACACAGGGGCCAATCCTTTGCAGTTCCATTCACTGGCTTGTTGAATTTTTCGTAACACTGGAAATCACAGATTCAGGTGTTAAATCCGTTTGACTTTTTAAAACATTACATACTCCCTTTCTCCCACAATGCATAACTGATCGTTTTACACTTACACTCGATAGTTTTTCTGCCTCTTCTTCATCACTAACATGAAATATAGGGAAATCAAAATCCTCATATAGTAGATTGTTTCCTCGTGTGTTCCAATTTTCACAATAATGTGACTCATTCGGTTTGGTGTATAGTCCTGTAAAAGAACCCCAAGTTCAGTAAATAATTCGTGATAACCACTTAAATACAAAGGTAATAAATAAGGAATATCTCAAATGTACCATATCCTTGATTGGGGCACGTTTTATCAGGTGACAAAAACGTTAATGTCGGCTGAGTTCTGTTTAACAGAATGACTCCACTGACACGTCCGGAGTCTCGCAGCTGAATAACGTAGTCTCGTTCCCGAAATTTATCCGCGTAAATAAGAACTATGTAGGGACTATGAGGACCTTCGCTAGTAACCCACTGCAAGTCTTCCTTGGAATCCACCAAATGTAAGACTCCCACATTTCCCGTCAATTTAGCTGAAATAAGATAGTGTAAGCGTAATTAATTAATTTCTCCTACTACGTTCTTATCTTCCTCCGTCGGTGTCAACAAATTACTTACAGGAACAGCCGATTTGGTGAGTTCTGTTCATCCTCCTAAAGCACGAGAGTGCTCCATTAATTGGCTTATAAATCTTTGCATGCGTTCGATCTCCACTTTCTCCAACGGATCCTCGACTGTGAATGAGTATCAAGTAAATACTGATGAATACAAGCAGTTTCCAGGGAATGTCGTTTTTACTTGGGGTCAACATGGTGCCTACAAGTTGATGAATATTATTAGAACTTCCAAGTGGATCCCCCCGCCGTCCGTACGTAATAAAAACGGATGTGTCTGCTTACTTCTGTCGCTAGTACATCATCTTCAAGTTCTCCACCTTGTATTTAAAATATAATTCAATTTCATCAAATTCAATATTATTAATTTAATGCAGCCTGAAAATGCAAAATAAAATACTGTAATAAAGAATTTTTAATTACTGTAAAATAGTAGTTGTTGCATCAACCGACGAATTCAACTTCTCACAGAGGAACTATTAGATAAACAATCAGACAAGGAAATTATGTCACATCCAACTGATGTGTATACTACTCGATAGTTACTTAACTTAAGTAAACTTTAGCATCTACACTACACGGTTATACGCAATCCCTCGGTGTTCCGCCTACTTTAGCTTAGCGGAATATAAAATACAAATGATTCCTATATTTTATTTTTATTAGTTACTTTAAATAGTAAACTTTATGAACATTTAAAAACTAAAAACAAAGAATAATGTGGAATAGTTGTCTAAAATAATAATTTTAACAAACAGATATATACAGGTGATCTGTAATGACTAATGATTGCAATATCTTTAGATTCTGTTCTTTTTGAGTTAGAATCCTTTTTGAAACCCAATCAAAGTTTTAATCAGAGTTCAATCTAAGAACTATAATACTTTAATGTATGAATTAACGCGGTGTAATATTGATGAATCACCTTTATTATGTTGCAAACTACCAATAATTCAGTTAATTCCGCTCCGCAAGTCGCTATTAAACGATTTAACCGAGATATGATTTTTGTCTACACGACGCAGCTGAACTGACAGTATGTGTAGGTGGAAGGTATACATACTGACTGAAGGTAGAAATAAAAATCGATGTCAAACTCTGCAAACCTCCGCGGCAATTCGACACGTGAGAGGACTTGGGAGGAACCCGACGCGTTCGAAAATCGTTTCAGGGTGGTGTACTTACTTGAACTTTGAAAGCCCCATACATACCCGCTCATAATACCATCAGTTTTTTTGTTGAGCACAAATAAAGTTAGTGCCATTCGATGAATCAAGTATCAAGTCTGGGTCAAATGCAATGCTTCGATTTGGCCAAAAAGCAATGAAACAATGTTTGGAATACAATGTTTGCCCTGTAGGGAATTTCATAGGCGGAAATGAAAAATTATTTTAAAAGGCTTGACCTGGCTTGAAATTACGTCTAATGGCTTGACTAAAAAATATATTTTCCCTTTGATTAAAATATATTCCACTATGAATTTGCTGTATTAAGTATTTCTTCTGGAACTGTCAGGTCAAACGAGTAAATATATTGAACAACAATGGGGACAACCCCTCAAACGGCTCAGAAGACGTACTTGTATTTTTTCGTTTAACCAAGTGTTGTAGTATTTTCCCCCGTAATTGACATGAGTTCGGAAGGTATAAAATGACTCAGACCATGCATTCGGTATAATCCCGCCCGTTAATAGCAATTCACGACGAATTTATTACATAGAGTTATGAATTTACCAAGACACATACACAATGCTAGACAAAGCGAAAAAGACTTTGTTCAGACACAGATACATTCACATTCTGGCACTGCGTGATGATCTTGATTATTTCCGCCAATGTGGGTAAATAATGTTTCTCGGAGGCGGCATGCCCGCACAAAATAACCGACTGCTGGGCCTCCAGGCAATCCAGCACATCATGATGAGTCATCTCTCCCGTTATAATAGCATCTACATCCAGACCCTTCAAAATTGAAGCTCCAGAACCAACGCATAGCCCAATGCTGGAGACCTCGTGCTCTATAAGCGAAAAAATTAATAACAGCTTATTTATTTCCTATTACTTCCATATTATTCCTACGACTTCGACGTCACTAAACACGTCTAAGTAGCAACCGAAATGTTGTTGTAGGTCCAATAAAACTTACTGTTGGCCTCCGCGAGTTTAATATTCTGAACTCCCGTGCAAATACGTAGTCGTTCCAAAACGTCCCGAATTGCCACTGGACTTTTGAAACGAAGAATTCTTCCTGCTCCAAGAGCGGCGGATTCGGCTGGTTTGGATTCCCTATAACGAGACAATAAATTATTTGAGTTTCTGGAAAATCCCTAATATTAACTTCGCTTGGTTGAAAATGGTACTCACGCAAAATCAGAAATATTAAGCGATTTGACAAGATCTTCTATTTGTTCCAGGCGACCATCTTCGGCGTCTTTAGACGCATAAATTCGGATCGAAACAAGATCATTTTGCCCATTGACGATGGAAGAAACATCGAATGCAACAGTAATGTCGTTGAAGTCACTAAAAGGGACTGCTGAATACAATAGAGCTATGTTCTTGGCAGTTCCTTGATACGCAATCCCTTTAGATGGATTTCCCAAGAATGCTGGAGAAATAGCTTCCAAAACCGACCCTTCGGGTTGCACTGGCCCTACATATTTTTATTAATTATTAATTACTTCAATACTAATCTTCGATAATTTACGTATACTTCTCGAAGCAGCCAGTAAGGTCATTGATAGCTGACGTTGAGCTTTATCTATAATTGCTTGCACTTACGAATGAACTCCATAATTCGGTCATTTATCCCACCAATTACGGTGTCCAGCGTAGTATGAGGAGAGTACACGGAAATGTCGTGCGCAAGACATTTCGCCACGATCTCCTCCTGCATTAAACAATTAAAAAACATTAGATACAGAAATAAAAATTTCGTTTTAATCAATTCGTTTTAAAATAAGCAACCCACCTTCCAAGATCCATACGCCACCGACTTAAGAGGCGAAAAAATCGGTGGATGATAGGCAATAACGAGATCAGTTTTGGAGCTAATTGCCTCCTTAACTACTTTTGTTGTCAGATCGTTGCACAGTAGAATATTATTTACAACCTTTTCTTCCTTGGAACTTCGTCCTGAGCCCATAAGCAGACCGACATTGTCCCAACTTTCAGCAAACACTTTCGGTTTAAGCCATCCATTCAAGGCTCCTTCTACAGATGCAAGTGTATTGGTTGCCATTTTCTTTAACACAACCTGCAATTAAGGACAACGAATAGAAATAAAATTAACCATACTTTAGAACATTATTAATATTTACGCTGAATATAGTACACATAGAACTAACAATAAGAATAAGGATTCAGATTAATAAAATTGCAACAGAAGACATGAAAAATCAATACCGAAATGATTCTGATACAACCAATATTGAACCAATAATTTACGCCTACAACTACAAAAGCTACAGAAAATGTACGCCTAATTGTAATTCGCTCAAGAACATAAATAAATCTAATAAAAACATGATGAAGTTTGAACTCTTGCTCTAGCTTGCCTTATTCTTGGCGATATCATTGTGCGAATGCCCTATCTCCAACTTAACTTCACAGAAGTTGTCTAGTATGAAATGATTACAAGTACTGTAGAATTCTGCATTCAATTCATGCGTTGGAGACATTTTTGGTTTCTTGTTCCAAGGTTCGGAATTTTGATCAACGTGTGAATCATAGCAGGGTAAGTGCTGATCGTCTTCCCCATCACCTTTTTTTCTGCGGGCTTTGAGCATGTAACAAATTAGTTCTCTATTTGATTGAATATAATTAACTACAAAGTATACGTAAACAAAAATATTTCTATAGAATCTCCATACTTTTCCGCTTTCCCGTCAGTAACAATAAGGGATCCCGTGTTAAATTGTCGAAAATTGTACGCCTGGGTACTCCAAAGACCCTTTCAGCCTCACGTTGCTTCATTCTCCCAGTTTTTACAGCTTCCACTGCATTTTTCAAATCTTCCCGAGAGTAAGAATGTCTTGAAGTCTTTTCTGTACTGGGCATTATGGACTCTTGGAAAACTACGGAAAATCACACGTAATTTAATTACATGAAATCCAAGCCGAAACTATAGAACAATATACTTTGAGAACTTCTAAAGCTCATAATCTTACACTTGGCTTCTATCCCGTAATCCATGACTCATTGAAATTAATTTCACCAATTCCTCCCTTTCGAAAAGTGCCTTTTACACAACCACCGGGGGCCTCCAACTGTCCAACCTCTCAGCTTCCAGCCATCTTCCACGCACTGGCGTCATCAACTATAGAGTCATTCAGACTTTCACCTTAATTACCGAATTTCAATTTCACCCAAAATTTCAACCACGATAGCTTGTCAGACCAAACCAAGCGACAAGTAATAAGACCATATGAGGCTGAAACTCAACTATGTAAAATGCCTATGGACTTCCCCCAAAAAATTAGACCGTCCTCAGATTTCCTTCCTATTTATCCATTTTAAATAATTTTGATTAATTCCTTCCTATTGTCGCTTACATAAAAAAACCGTTACCTGTCAATACAGCAATTAACAAATAACTTCGGAATACTTATATTTATATCGAATTCAGCAACCTAAAATTCTTTTATCCACCTTCTGGTATGTTAAAATCAAAATTGCATATGAGAATATGCTTCTTGAAGCTTGACAATGGCCGATTTAGTATCCGAACCTCCAAATCATCATGAAGCCAAGGACCAAAAAATTAGGAATATTAATTTAGCAATGAGCTTCGTGTGCTACATGGAACGCAGTTTATTTGTGAAAATACTATTGTGTAAACAACAATAGGATATACTTAATACCCCCTTATACTACTTCCGTAACCGAGTTCATAATCAAAAGAAACCAAAAATGTCACCAACAGAGTTTACATGTCATCATTTGTGATAAATTCAATTATTACTTTCAAATTGTAAATGCATGCTTGAAATGATGCCTAATATGTGGAAAAATTCTGCGTGAGTCAACAGTCAACAGACAGTATTTGTAAAAAAAAAAATTAAATTATACAAATTACTGTTGACCCACGGTCAACGGAGTCCATAGATGTAATAATTAAAAATAATCCAATTGTCAATAGCAAAAATTGATCTGATGTCAGTTTTTGTAAAATTACAATATATATCTCTCTCTCTCATCACAACTTGGTTTACTTACAGTTTTAACAATATTCTGTAATGACGAAGCCAGTTTTACTTCTTTCTGACACAAGTTGACTTCCCAAATACAATGTAATATAAACAACAAATTTAATTTTAATTAAAATTGGAATTTGTATATTTGTATTATTTTGTATGCCGCAAGTTCAAGCGTACAATATTTGTATGTGTGTAATGCAAGGCACTTTAGTGATCACGTGGTACTCAAGGCGGGAAAAAGTCCCCGTGCCCGTGTGTTTTTCATAGACCAGGAAAATTAATTTGTTACTTGGAAGTTTTTAAAGTAAATTAAAGATATAATTGAGGTTGCCTGCGGTAATTAAGGTTCGAATATTTTGACACCTGAAATGGCAGGTTTTTGCAACACAGTGGAGAAGTTGACCCCACCATCGTTTGTAACTACGCCAATTTCAAGTTCTAACATGAGGTAACGAACTATATAAATTAAGTTTTATAATCATATACTTTTAAGAAAATGTCCGAAGATATTGGAGGACTTCAAACATAATAAATTGGAGAGAATTCATCAAATTGTTTAAATGTGATATCTGGTTTTAACTAATAATTAATTTCAAATTAAAAGTTTTAATTAATAATGGCATATGTTGTTTTCTTTTATTTATATTTCAGTAGCCTGATTGGAAAGTGGTCAGTTGTGGTGGTCAAGAGTGAATACAGAGCACTAAAGGATTTACTGCTGACGGAAATCAGCCATTTGACGGGATACATTGAAAGAAAGGGTATACAGTTAAGGTTAGAGAAGGCTCTAATGCTAACCAAACAAATCCAAAAGATATGTCACCGTTGGGAAGTCAATGATTTCTTCTCGAGCTTGATTCAATTTCAAAAATCAATGGGTGATTTTGACAAGGAAACTGGATATCTCCGGGAGACGAAGAAGAATTCGACGACGACGAAAAGGCTTCCAAGTACCCAGTGGACGCAGTGGGTCTTGTATGTAGCAATGAGGGATGTAGCTTTATTAGCCAAGGTTATTATTTTGAAAATGCTTTTCTGATTGGACTTTCAATCGGGCTAGAATTTAAACAAATGTATTTTTTTAAACAAATGTAAAACGAAATCATTGAAATATTATTTCCAGATATGCATCGAATGTGAAAACACAATAACATTTTGGTTCGGACTTATTGCGTCAGGCCATCATTGGAGCGACTCCTTAATTATCTGTGGAATATTGTCTAGAATATGGTACAATAGTGTATACTTATTTGAAAGGTTGAATTTATTGTAATGTAATTCCAACTGATTGAGTGATACTTTTAAATTTTCCCAGGTACTTGTCCAGCAAAATGACGGATGATATGATTCATGTAATTTATCCAGCCCTACAAGAATCCTCTTGTCTGGTCACACCAAATAAATCAGCCAGTTGGCCGAGGGAGTTTTTTAACATCCCCTCAGATTTATTAGAATGGATTCATACCTCGTTGAATTTACCTTTCCGAAGCGTCCAGGAGAAGTAATATTCTGTATAATTTTTTTTTAAATTTCATGTACATGGCCGTAATTTAGTAATTTTATTATTAATACATATTACTCTATTGCCTTATAGAGAGTTTTTGTTGCCCTCAAAATGGAAATCTAAAAAAGGTGTAAACAAGCTTTCGTTTCTTGCTGACTACTTTTTGAGTGAGCAAAAAGCGGACGTCAAAGTCAGTGAGATTCGGGAATCGATGGATTTTGAAGTTTTATCTTCTAAAGTCTCGTCAGATGTAGAGGATTTCGGAATTGTTGTGCAGCAACAGCCACGTTCGCAAAAGAAAATTAAATCTAGGTCCTCCGTAAAGCAAAGTAAACAGACTACCCAAAGATCAGAAGTTATGACCTGGAAAAATGCAAGAACTCACTGGAGAAAATTCTTTGTTAATTTTGAGAAGAAACTTGGTTCTGAAGGTGGTCGCAAAATGCTAGTCGGTAGAATCAAAAGATACAGAAAAGTTGAATTGGACGAAAAACTGAAGAAAAAACTTCTACGTTTGAAGAAATTAGTTCTTAAGTCTGCGGACGAAGATATGACCGAAGTTACTAATTTCTTAAGTAAACTTGAAATATTAACGAGAAAACACGTCCGGAAATTGAAAAATACAGAACGATGTTAACCTCCCAATTAACGTAACAATTATAAATATTTATTTACCCATCACAATAATAACACAAATTAATTACTTGCGTAAAATTTAATGTACCTATGCGTCAACTTGTCTTTCCGAAGAGTACATAATTTGCATCATATTCGCACACTTGGAGACACCTAATCCGGTCATAACAGAAATGTTTCCAGGTGGGAAAATAACACGGAATACTTTATCCACATGTGGCACCAACAAATGCTGAAAGTATCTCTTCATTCGACTGAACTCACTCTGCTCTTTTAGTTCCCACGTTAACCATTCGTTTTGTCCCCATTTTTCCAGCTCTTGTCCTACATTGGCAACACTAGTATTTAAGGCTGACACCAAGTCTGAAACACTCTGAACTAAGGGACATTTACCAACAAAATTCAACAGCGTAAGTACATCATTTAGATACGTTGCTAATGGCATGTGAGCAATAAGTTGTCTTGGTGGATCCAAATCTTCTGGAGGAGGAAAGTCTAGATTAGCACTATCAGGATTCGCAAACTGGGCAGTTGTTGATAAATTGAATGAAGTTAGATTGCGCACAAATTTCAATTCAGCTTGAAACAAACCATGTTGAACTTTTTTCACAATATGGTGACTAAATATAGGAATTATAAGTCCTCGCAGATCCGCTCCAACACGAGCAAAACTCTCGCCGAAGTATGTAGCCTGCGTCATCAGAGAATCAATGGTTTCCCCAACTTCCAACTGCTTGTGTAAATCTTCTAACACTTTATGAACCTGAATTACACAAAATATGTCAAAAACGTTTTATGGAAATTTTAAAACAAATAAAATAGGTAAACATTTGATTTGATTTATTGATGACATGAAGATTAAAATGAACACATACCTGAAGTGCTACCCACGTAGACAAATAATGATTTGAGTCCCCTCCAAATGCTGCTCTATGTTGAGTCAAAGTATCAAAAACCCACGTTCGAGCTTGATCAAAAGGAACGTCTTTCATCCTGGACTGAAGAAATCGGAATCGCAGAGACTTATCGTCGGTGAAAAAGCTTCGGAGTGACGATACAGTTTGAAGACACTCCGACAAGCCGATGTTACCGGATGAAAGTTTTGACAACAAAGCATGCTGTATTTCACTTTTCAGCTCCATTACTTCATCACATACTTTCTGCAAGAGATAAAAATACAAACTTTTAAAAATCGAAACAACAGAAATCTAAAGGTAGTTAGAAATGTAAAAACAATTGTCGGCCTTACATTTAAGACAATCGGGGGATACGCCACACTTTTAATCATATCTTGGGCAGCTTGTAAAATCTTGATAGCGTTGGGTAACTTCTCTTCAGCCAAACAGCGCCGGACAAGCCACGGCATTTCTAATATTTTCGCTAGCGAAACTTCTTTTTCGTACAAAAGACTAATGGATTTTTCACCTTGTTTAAAATTCTTGCATGTCGCTTCAGAAAATTCAGTAACTTTCCCTTTCACTGCAGGAAACGTATTGCCTTCGAGATTTTTTACAAGTTCGTGCCCGGCTTCAAGCTGAAAATTTAAGAAGAATTATTATTACATTTATTTGTCTTGTATCATTTGGCGCGGTACATGGATTTCATACACCACAACACATAACACATTACTGTGATTTACTAATTTTGAAGAAAGAATTTTGTATAAAAGTAAACTTTTTTGCAGAACATACAGACTGTTTTATTTGATTTGTTGTTTGGGCAGATTGTACGAAAATCTGATAATTTTGACTAGCCATATCCCTCGTTTGGTGCTCAACGATAGCAACTTCTTCGCTTAATCTTGAAACTTCTCCATCTATAAAATCAGACCAAAATTGAAAATACGGTGATTAAGATGCCTGGGCTATGCCGGTCCACCTACAAGACTTTTTTTTTAAATTCTGATTTCTTACTCAAGCTATCAAGGCCTTGCGAACCCAGCAAGGAAAGGTAGGCCAATTGCTCTGGGTCTGTAATGTTAAAAGAGCGTCCATTAAAATTTTGATTTTGAGAGCAACAAATAAACGGAAGTTTTGTACACAGGTTAAAATTGTTAGTAAAAGTAAAATTAATATTATGGGCACTACATGTTATGTATCCACAATAAAACAGAATTTATTATTCATTATCTTGGCTTACGAGGTTAATTATTAAAAACAAAGTATAGTAATTTATTCACATTTAATTAATTCGTGCAAACTTTCGGATAAAAACATTATTTAAAAAAGAATTTACCATGTTCCAGCTGAGTTGGATGATCCCCATTAGGAAATAGAATTTTAATTAATTGTTTCAAATCTTCACCGTCCTCCATGATTGTGTAATAATTAACAAAGTTGGGGAGAACCTAAAAGTATAACTTTGTAGGAACAAATTATTATAATTAAACACGGTAGATATAATTTATTATAATTATTTATAAAAATATAAATAAAATGCGAAAATAAATGTCAGTATAAGTCAACGTAAAGGATAATGACGTGGAGGAGTATAAAAATCAATGCTTCGCCCCGATTTGTACGCTTTCTTCGAAAGCTACTGACGAAGGGGTCGCTCCGCGATAACATAGCAATAATTGAAATTTTTAAAGCGATGAGAATTGTGATTGTAATAATGTTTTACAATTACATTTCAGAAATAAGCATTCTATGATTA
>JAQGAK010002530.1:0-19714 GCA_034696945.1 Lipothrix lubbocki
TGATTGGTGAAACTCACCATCACCATCACCATCACCTACGGCCTCAAGACGTTCACGAAGAAAATATGGAAATTGATACTAAACGATACAGATAAATATTTTTATCTATTTATAATACACTGCTTCTCATTACACTAATCTCGTAGGCGGACCATATTATTATCCTAATAAAATCACAGTACACTTAATAAAAGAAACTTGAAATATGGAACCCATAACAAAACCATTTTTAAATGCCGTCAAAGGCAAGCTTGATGAAGACGTGCGACAAAACATAGAATCACGTTGGCTTCCACCTTTAAAAGCTGCGTTTCGGCAACTGAAACTTAGCGAAGAAGAGGAAAAGGGATTTGTTATTGACATTCGTAAATACACTGAAACAATCAACCCTGAAGAATTGCGTTTGATTCCTCGAGATAAAGTTTTGCCAATTTTGCTCAACGCCATCTGGAAATTGCAAGTCCGTGCGGCTAGAACGGAATCAAAAGGAAAGCTTCAGGATGAAGGTACTGTGCAAATACTACAAAACTCCGTTTAGAATATTATAATTCTTGAAAATATTCTATCAAATTGACAAAAACGAGATTCCAAATCTCAACTGTTCAACACGCCCTAAAGTCTTTTGACATTCATTTTCATGAAACAGACGAAGAAGATGGCGCTGAAGTTGAAGAATCAGCAGAGGAGGGGGCGCCAGATGAGGAAAGAATCAGCAAACCAGCATCTCCACAATTATTGATGGAGCAGCAAAAATACAAAATATTACTGGACAAAGTAGCGCCGTTTTACGTAGAAAGGAGCAGTACATCGGATCAGGTTTTCGACCGCAACGATGTAGATATTCTGTCACGTAAAAGCCTTTCACGCACCCTCTGGCGGTATGTGATTGACAACATGGAGCCAGAGTATCCCTTGCCAACATTGATCCTCAAGAAGCATCAGTATTTAAAGAGGGAAGAGCCCCGGCATTTGGGCCCAGGTTGCTACGATCCGAAATGGTGCGATTGTAAAAAATATTCAAAACTGAAACATATTCGGGGGCAAATGCATAGCTGTGCGCCGCGATTTGCAAAGGAGTATGTTAAAATGGATTCCCCGGATCCTGGAGCTTATGGCAATCCTTATGATAATTTAAAGAAAGCTCGTCCTTCAGGGAAAGTAACTTTATTACAGTCCGGACCTTGCGATATCCGTGGAGGAACTTTCAAAACCATCGGCGCTTCTCTCGGTCCTGGAGATTACGAAGTAAAATCGTCAATTCAAGAACTTCTTTCAAAACGGATTAGTACTCGAGGACCTTATGATCTTTTTAGTCAGCCAAATCGATTCGACATTCTTCATGGATACTTTCGAAGACCAAAATCCAATCTTGAGCCGGGCATGTATGGCGTTCAGGGTGCAATTAAAGATGTAATTAGATACAATTAGATTAATTTATTTTTTTAATTTCTAAATACACAAAAATTAATCCATTTTTTTAATGTTTAAATACTTATTTGAAATTTTTATTATTGTCCCAGGTAATAAATTCCCGATGCAATCACATGAAAGGGAAGCTATCAAAATTAAACCGGGATCAGAAAAATACGGGAGAGAGGATCACTATCGTCAGCCCAATGTGGCCCACATCTGATGCGGAACAATTACCCGGACCAGGTCATTACGACATACACGATCCTGACTACAGGCGCACTTGTTGGAAAGAGAATTACTGGGCTTTTAATACCAGCAGCATTAACGTCCGACCAGAACCTCCGGCTGATTATGATCACGCGCCCACGCGCTACCGCCCGGAACAATCTGATCTTAAATACTGCGCTACTGGATGCGGGTTCAAAAGTAACTTTGTTTCAAAGACTACCCGGCTGGATTTCAACAAAAATAATATCTTGAATGAGCGACTTCGTCCAAAAGACATTCCTCCAAATGACAAGCATAGATTTGTTGATGAATGCAAATGGTTCTTATAAAAGTATAATATTTTGTCTTCCGATCCGAATAAAGAAATACTTACAACTCACTGTAAATTGCATTAGATCCGTAAATATTTAATTTATTTTAGCATTTATTACTTCTAGTTTTATTCAGACTATACAGCGATTTGTGGAATATTTGCTTTAACAGAACACAACGACAATATATAGATTTTATTAAATTATTTTAATTATTTTAAATTAAATAATAACAATTTTATCACTTTTAGTAACTCATTATGAAACCATTAGGGAGCAATTTATTACAGCGACAACATTTAGCTCCAATAAATAATTCTAGATTAATTAATTAATTTCTACTATAATTTACAAATTATTAATTTTATTATTATTTTCTTGCAAAATGTTTCTGAATCTCTTGCAAAGTCTTCCCCTTAGTTTCAGGTACACAAGTAACAATAAAGACTAAGCTGAGAGCGCCGATAGTGCCAAATAGGGCGAATATCCCGAACAGATTAATCTCCACCATGAGAATCGGGAAGGATTTTGTGACTAAAAATACACAAAACCAGGAGTAACCTATAGTAATGGGATTCATAAGGTTGCGAACACTCGCCGGCAGGATTTCTGTAACGACGATCCAGCAGAGGGGACCGTAGCCAATAGCAAAGGCAAATACGAAAAATACGAGGAATAGGATCGGGACCCAATGGAAGCTCTCGCAAGAACCCGAAGTTTCCGAAGTCGCTGCCATCGGCGAACCCCCACAATAATAAAAATACAGACTGAGTGTCCCCGCCGCCGTGGTCAGAAGCCCCGCAGAAATCAAAAGTAATATCTTCCTCCCAAGCCTCTCCACGAAGACAGTTGAGATAAAAACAGCGATACATTGAACCGATGCAAGAAATATTGCGGGTAAATACGGCCCCAGTTTACTTGCACTCGGAGTTTCTTTAAATATTTTCACAGCATAGAATGTCACACCATTTATCCCTGTTAACTGCTGGAAGGACATTAATCCCAAAGCTACTGCACACGCTTTGACCGTTCCCAAGTCAAATCTGGATGGTCCTCGTTTCTTCGAGTTATTATTCCGACCGTTGTTGATTTCATCGAGGAGGGTCTGGAACTCCGAGGAATCATCCAATAATTTCATTTCCGATTCGACGTCCTCCTTCTGAGTGAGCTCGTCCACGGCTGACGACAACCCTCGAAGTCTCCGATAAGATTTTATGGCTTCAGACATTTTATTCCTCATTATGAAATAAGTTGGCGAATTTGGTGCTAGTAAGAGAAGAATTATTCCTGGCAGAGTTATGACTACTGACGCAACTGCTAATGCCCGCCATGGGAATACACTTCCCAGGATGTTGGAGATCCAGATTCCGAAAATTAATAGAAACTATAATATACAAGAATATAAAATATAATTAATTAATTAAGTAATTCAATTCAATTCAATTCAAAAAATTATAAAAGTATGTATGTATCTACTTAATCCATGGTTTATAGTATTTCATTCACCTGCGGTAAAATTCCTAAACGCCCCCTTTGACTTTTTGTAGCTATTTCAATAACATATAACGGAGCGCTGGAGATGGCTACACCACTTCCAAGTCCACCTAAACAAAATGTCATCATTATTTTACTTATAGCATTATACATGTATAGTTGAAAAATAATATATTGATTATAAAGATTAATTTATATACATGTACGCATACAGTTCTGGCATTTTAGCAACTGTGGAGAAAGTTACATTTGCCTCATGGACGACGATTGGTACTCATAAACAATAATTATTGAATTATTTAATTTAATATTAATTATTACATTACGGAAACCGTTATTATGGGAAGTTTATAAAGAAAAATACTTTGTAAACCACCCTTGGGATTCCCAAAAAGGAAAATAATATAAATACTCTTACCTAGAAACCTGCCAACAAAAATATAGTAAATATTTCTTGAAAATGCTATAGTAAGCCAAGAGCCGATGAGTAATGGAGTGGCACATGTCGCCACTGTGTTTTTAGCTCCTAAGTGACGTATTGGTATCGTTGCTAGTACGGAACCACACATCGCTCCGAGTGGACTCAGACTTCCTGTTAGACATATAAGTAAACGAATTTATGTAGGTTTTATTATTTAATATGTTTGCTTTTGCAATTTGTTTATTTCTTAAAAAGTTGTCGTTCTATATTAAACCGCTAATAGGTACAAATTGACGCTTCAAATGGCCTCGTTAATCGCAAAAGACTTTGTCTCCGCTTGAGACATTTAAATTTAAAAAGCAAATATGTATGAACTGCATGGATGTAATTAGTCAAGATCGGACTCACCAATCCACGAGATATCATGATGAGTTAGATTTGAGAAGCTGTCCGTGTCAGCCTCCATGGAGGGAACAGCGGTGGAAGTGTAGCCCAGGAAATTTCCGGCGGAAATACAGAGGTAGCTGACGGCAAATGCAGCAAAGAACTATAGAAAGCATAATAAAGACAATATAATGTAATTTATTATTAAAATTTATATTTAATCAATAAATAATTATTACTACTAGTACTAATTAAAATTGTATGCGAATTTAATGTGTAATAACTGATCATTTTAATTATTCTAATTTTTCCTTATTTTTGTAAATTAATTTAAATAAAATATTTATAATAATTATTTTTGGATTACCTGCTGCCATATGTCACCCTGTGTTGTTGCTCTGATATTCGTTCCCACATCCGTATTTTTCCCAGGCAGCACTGCCACTTCATTTAATTTATTGTCCTCATTCATCGCGAATTAATTATGCTTAAATTTACACGTGTCTATTTAATTTACGTATTTACCTACAATAAGCAAGTGTTTGTGTTAAATATAATTTTTACGCACTTTTATATAAATATTAATATAAGTATAGTTTCTGGTCTCCTGGGGAGAACCCCCCGAGTAATTTAATTACAAGTTTAAAAAAATTATACTGCAATAAAATAGACAATATGCACTTATTTTAGACCTTGACCGTGATTTTGTGATTGCAGTTTTATATAGTGCCGATGACTTTTGCACGCGTGTGTGAATGTAATAAAATTAAGTAAGTATTGTTGCACTTAATTCTCAATAGGCCCTCCAGAGATTGATTAGATTAAAAAAGTGTATAATTATAATTACTATATGTATATACTAAATTGCAATAATATTCCCCAGCAATGAAATCACGCCTTGCGGTATGGTACTTTGAAGTTGGCAATTAGAGATTATGTGTACAGTTTAAAGGCAACTTCAAAAATACTTTGTATAAGTTTAATAATTATTATAAAAAATAATTATTAATACAAATTAAGTATATTAAATGCTCATAACAACTCAATATATTTTAATTAATTTATTCTTATATTTTTACTTTGCGGTAATTAAAATCACGAGTTTAAAATTTATTATTATTTATTTACTGGCAATTTTTCAGCCTCAATATACATAAGTAAAGTATGAGAGCACTCCGGAGAACTTATTATGATGAGCTGTTGAAACACTATTCAGTTCTAATTCCTATGAAAACGATTACTACTGCAGTTCTTATTATTATACTCTTAGTAACACATTGATTTGCATCAGAACAGTATAAATTACTATTCCGTTGGTGTCTTCGAAGATGGTTAAACACACGTAAAGTATTAAAGTATGTATACTTGTATGTATTATGACAGTGCAATAGGAGTCCTGTAATGTATTTGGCCAACAAGTCTATTTAAAACTGCGTATAATAGGCTATTGTGAAAGTTGTAAATAACTGAATATTTAAAAATGTTTACAAAATGGGTTGCAAAAATAATTAATTTTTATTGTCTGGAAAAGACAAGCAGATTATTTATTGCATGGAGATGACAAAAGTTATTCACTTCTATAAATTCCAAGTGTATACTTGCTATTCATTTATTTATTGGCAGGGTGAAAGACAAAATAAAAATATTATTTAATTTTTATTGCCTGGAGAAATCAATATTCGCTTACAACTCCAGAACGAGATTCTGTGCTTGACAAACAACAAAGTATAAATAATTACTGCCCCGTACTAACAATACATAAAATACAAGTAATTACATAAAATTGTTATCGTAATAATCCCTGTATGTACGTCACAACAACGTTTACGGTAGCTGCACGCGCTGCTCTATACTAGAATTTTGCAATAATAAAAATAAAGGGCAGAACTGTACACAGAACTCCTGGTTACGTAAGAAAGGGAAGTAGGAAATGTATGGTGTACCCAGAAATTAATTTACTTATAGTGTGATATGATGATCCACTAATTTCGATCGTGGAAGCGGTTCCCTTGCACTTTAAGAAGTGATAAGTGTCTTTAAATTAATGGACGTACAGGTTGCGAATACTCAACGGGGAATAGTTTGTCCAAGTCACAAACTCACAGAGCTGGTGCTAAAAAATTGCAGTTTAGTCTCATAGTACTCCCTGCGAAGAACTCAATAAGTGTTCACTTCTTTATCACATTGCATTGCTATAACTTAGATATTTACAGGCTCTCAGTAAGAATAATAAGAGGACTCATATAAGTACACTTCTATCTGTATGTGTAAAATTTGTTAGGTCTTCTGAGTCATCAGAATCAGAACTTGAGAACCGCAAACGAAAATAAGAGGGGTGACCATATACATGCGATAAGAATAGATTATTAAATGTCGTGCAGGAGGCCATAAAAGTATAAACGTGCCAAAATTATCCAAACTAATACATGCTTTAATGCATTTATTCATGTTATGCCTTTTGACATTCTTCATAATTTGCCATTACCTTTTGAGTTCCTATCTCCATATGTCATTAAAACTTTTGAGGCATTGAAAAATGATTCTTTTTAAAAAATGCTCTGCTCACAGATAATAACAGTATTAGAATAGATGGAATAATAATAAATTATTGTTATTAGAATTGGATGCAAATCCTCATAAGGAAATCCCGAGACATTTTTCAGTCCCATTATTATTACATTATATATATGTATATGTACTGATTACTGATATAGTGATGAAATATAAAAGGGAAAAAACACCTAAAGAGGAAAACACACTTATTGCTCGCGGGTCCTGTCTGTGTCAGTCAAGCTCACAATCAGCAGTTAAATGTCAAAATCAACGTCAACATCAGCGCGACAGATATGTTGTAGGCATCAGACAAAAATAATGATAAATTCTACTTATAGTATACCACTTAAATTCTTTCTTATTTTTAATATTACATATAAAATTCCATTCATTATGAATTCTGATGCCGAAGCCCGAGAATCTGTCGACAAGGCTTTCCATCTCACAGGATAATTGCATGGTCACACCTGCAAAATCTAAGGTCGTGATTTGTTGGCATCTGAGATCACGTAATCCAATTTTTAATTGCGGTGGATTACCCCGCGGAGAATAAAAAATCAGATAATTATGTAAGCATCGTATGATCGAATGCATATCGGATTACCTTGGAGTGTGCACAAGTACAAGATGGAAACGTACATACGTAAAAGTTTGCATTAATTTATTCTGCATGTAGTTGCGTGAAAGCTCCTGAAGCTAAAATAAGACTCTAAAGTGTAATATGCTAAATTGAACATGGTAAAACAAAATAAAATAAATTCAGGTTTGTTTTTTATATATTCATTTTTTATTCTACAGGATGTATTAACATAGAATACTTTAGGGTCGTACCTTTACCTCATCCGAATTACATTCTGATACGGATTAATTTAATTTAAATATCTACATTCTACATGCGAATCCACATCTTGGCAAAAAAAGATTCACGTCATGGAACACACCTCCGTTTTGAAGACTGACGTACTTGTTGCTCTGCGAAATATAGTGTCTTATTTCATTCTGTGGTATCTTACAGCCTTAGCAATAGTATAGTTGCGTTCTGATATTTGGTACAATTTGTTAATACAAGTTAAAGATGTACCTTCCATCCATGTTACTTACATATGTGGAAACTGACCATTTGTAGTTCAAATTCCTTTAAGGCATGGTCATGTCCATGTCATTTGGATTTAATTATACATCCGTGAGCAAAATAACCAACAAGAAAAAGTATGATTATGAGTCTTATATGGAACTCAGTTCATTTTATTTTAATGCAATTATTATAGCAACAACGCTCGTATGATATAGTTTTGAAGCTCTGAACTGGCAAGATGAGACATACCTACACGTGAAGGATGTTGTTGGAGGATGAATGATTGCATGGCAATCAACTTCAGAGAGGATTAAGGTCGACCAATAATAATTATTGTGGAATATGCATTTTTATATTATAATCGAAGGAAGAGCCTACACCTACACGTTTAATATTATTCTTGTATGTTGTTTATGCATGTATGCCTATACTGCAAGAAGCACACTAAACTTAATTCGTACTGCCATATTATATTACACACTTAACTTAAAGTATGAACATTAGATTACCAACATGCAAATAATCAGAGCTCGTGATGACAATACCACCTTTATTTTTCAACTGATGTTAGTATATCCATTGTAGTCTATTCATTTCTAATGAATGCCATATTGTAATAATTTTATTTATTTATTTCATCCGATTCATTTTAGTTTACTCGTTATCTTTCAAGCAATGATTTACTGGTGCGGAAATATGTGCATGTCCGGATAGTTTATGTTCAGCAGTTTACACAAACATTACGAACTTTCCCTAAATCATTTCTTTAAGAAATGATTTAGGAAGAGTACGATAGCCCGTACGATACCATGGAGAATTCGAGAGTTAGTGGTACAGATATGTGGTTGCTGCTCAACATGACGATTTTGTAGACGTTGCGATAGCTATTAAAATACTTTGCTTGGTTTCATTATCGCTTGAAATGAACAAGTTTTTCAAACAAAAATATATGGAGCGATGCGAAAAATTAGAATTCGCCATTTAAATTGTCAATAGTTTTGGCACTGGCGCTTATAGGCGAACATTCAGTTATTCAGTTCTCATTTGGGCATCGGGCACACAGCACACACAACCAGCGCAGCACGAGCACCTTACCTACGCGCGCGCAATTTTCACCTACACATTTTCTGCTCTGCACCTGCACCTGCACCATACACGCACACCTACCCTTTGCACGTTTGCACCTGCAAAAAGCACTTACATCAGGCACTGTACCCTTTTGATTTCACAGAAAACTCGAAAAATTGACAAGTGAACATATTATTAAATTAATCATACAGAAATTTCAATAATAATGGACTGCGGCAACTGCAAGGTTAACCAAAACAGAGTTAAATTATTAATTTATTGTAGTTTGTTGGCTTTGGCGCATAATAATGGATGACGATTTTATGTTCTAAAAGATAGTGCCCATGTACACCAATTTCTATGCGCAACGTTTTTTTTGATCAGTATCATATTCTCCCTCTACAGCCCTGTTGCACAAGCTGCTGCCAGCTGCCGTGTGTACAGGTGTACTTGGTGCAACCTTGTCCTTGTCGGCCTAGTACAGCTTGTTGCTGCAGCCCTTGCAGGCAATTAATAAATATTTTTAGTAAACAAATATCTAAAGTCATTTAATTATTCATGAGAATATTTTTAAACCCAGTGAAATTTTTTTCAGATGCCCCAGCTGCTGCTGTCCTCCCCCAAGTTGCTGTCCACCTAGATGTCCCAGCAGCTGCTGCCCCTCTCCAACAAGTTGCTGTCCGCCCAGATGTCCAAGCAGCTGCTGCTGTGCACCATCCTGCTGTAAAATCTCTTGCTGTCCACCTCCAAGATGCTGCTGCTCAAGTTGCCCACCCAGATGTCCTTCCCCATGCTGCCCCAGCCCCAGACCCTGCGCAAGCTCCTCTTGTTGCCGACCAAGTCCAACGGTTATGTCCCCACCACCATGCTGCTGCCCTCCTCCGTGTCGCAAGAGTTCTTGTAGTTTTCGAAGCAGCTGCTAGAAACGTCGGAGGAACGGTCATTGGTGACCAAACCATATGTACATACTTACTACATATTTAGCACGGCATCTGCATGTGAATTTTAGACACCAGTTGAACAACAAAATTCTAAATGGAAAAAAAGTACATACAACATCTAAATAAATAGCATTGCATGGCGAACCTAATACAAAAATCTATTCCTATATTCACAATTTATCAACGAGGTTATTTGCTGACGCTATATTACAGATACGATTGAGTATAAGGACTTGCATGACAATTTCCAATGCAATTTATAAATTAAATTACGCAACAATGCCACTATACATTTGATGAGATATTTAACAGTAACAGTACACGTGTATTTAATTTTGTGTATTTACATTTACGTTCATATACGAGTTCAATCCTAAGAACAAACTTCCGCAACATTAACACTTTAAGACCAAAGCAAAATGCATGCTTACTTATAAACGCATTTAGTACTTATTGCAACTTGCAACGTACCAAAAAATTACAAATATCTTAAAAATTTCTTAACATGCATAATTTGCTGAAGCTCTCACGTTCCATTCCATCTACAAAAATGATGCTGCTACAAAAAAAAACGTTGAGCTGCTTGTTAAGGACAAGGATTATGAAGAATGAAAAACAAATAAAAAAGACTACATACATGGTAGAGTAATATTCATTTCCTTCAATCTCCCTCAGTTCCATATGTATACAATCCAAATAAAAATCTTAATGTATATCCTATATCAATCAAAACTATTAGCGACTTCAAAAACACCATAAAAATAGAGTCGACACCATTGCTCAATATTTATTTCTGATGACTAAATCACATTCTCATTCTTGTGTAACCCGAAAGTATTCATCTGCTATCAATGTGACGATATCGGAGGAAGACAGTGGACTTTAGTGATAACTGGAGCCACCAAGATGAAATTTCACACCCTTCTTGTCGTGATTGCCGTTGGTTTTGGAAGTAAAATATCATAGTCAAAAATTCATTGCAAAAAGGATAGATTCTATAACGCATACATTCTATACATTATAATATTATTTGGAAATATTTTTAGGCCTGGCAGGAGTTAGCGCAGACGACGATGGGGATAAGACTCCTGATTATGAATTCCGACGTTATTGGGATGCATTGAAGGGTAAGCACCAATAATATTTAATATATCTGTTAGTTTAATTATTTAGGAATTAATTTAATAATTATTTATTAAACGCAATTTGTTTTAATTCACAATGTTTGCGTAATAATTCACAATATATTTTGCATAAATTGAATTTTATTTCCCCATTTTAGTTGGATACGATCATCCAGTGTCAATCCCGAAGAATTACAGGAAAGCAATTAAAAAGAATTGGACATTGGCAGAACAACTGGAACCAGACCAAGCTTACGATTGTCGCAATAAGGGATTATTCTATGGTGTTCGCGTCATTGAAGAGGGTTATCCGGGTTCAGCTCTCTTGTACGACTTCCGGGGATATGTTGCTGGTATCCAAATGTTGGTATGACGCTCATTTCTATTTTTTAAATTAAATTTTACCATGTAGTCTCCATAAAGTTTTAATTAACAAATTCTAATGTCATCGTGCTTATGCATATAATTTATATAATAGTATTATGCTTCCAATTTTGTAATTGCGTAATACTAATTAATATTCATTTGTACTCACAGTTTCCCGATGGATATCTAAACGAGGACGACAAGGCTCGTTTTGCCAAGGACCCAGTTTACCAAAGAACTAAGTACTGGCATAGGGAAAAGTGGGGAGAGGGGTATCAAATTACCCTTTATGTAGTCGATCCAGGTACGTACAGCTTAATTTGGAATTAAAATACCTTCTGGATGTTCCCTGGATTTATTTTGATATTGAATATTATTATAATGTAATATTACAAAACATATTTTCTTTTTTGTAGCGACCATTTGTGATCCCTATTACAATGATTACGCCGTGACAGGCATTTATCTTCAAAGAGGACCGACTCCCAGAGCAAAGCATATTGTGAAGTTGCCGTTGTCTTGGGATAAACAAGAATATGGTTGGGAACAACTGGATTGCTACGATGGAATGGGTAATTTGAAGCTTAACGTAGGGTAGAATGTAAATTAATACAGACGTTAAAAATGCTGAAAAAACAATACATCACAGTTAATTTACGAGCTATTATAACGTTGAATGGGATATCTGTTTGACAGGAAATGTGAACGGCTTTTATCCGAAAACCCTGGAAAGGACGAATTGTGAGAAAGGCGTCCCTGTCCATGGATTTTACAATCCTGAAAATTCATACCTGGCCGGGGCGGGTATAATGGCTCTTATTAAGCATCCTAAATTTGGTGCCAGCTCGTTTGTAGAACATCTGGATCCTACAGAAGTGCAGGTACATAATATGTCTACCTTTGGATCTGTTTTTACCTATGTCCTTGTGATTTATAACCATTCTGAAATTAATTAGTTTAATTCTAAATTAAATGTTAAATTTATTAAAAAATGTGGCTATTTTAATAACATTATTTTGATGATACAGCATGCTATTCACGGCCCGGATTGCATCGTGGACGGGGGTTTCCGAGCTTTCGGAATACTCTTGTATTTGATTAGCGACCGATCGGGATTGACCTGCCCAGCATGATTTTAAAATCAACATTGATCGATTTGTCTACATGGATTCTTTATGTCCTTTATTTTACTATTCTTAGCCTCGATCGCCTTCACTATCTCCTAACATTTTTCATTGTATTTACATAAGTACTTCATTTAATTGCAATAAGTTGGAGAAATCATGGTAAACCTTTCACTGAATAAATGTTACACGTTACACTCTATAATGTATAATTGTACTGTTCAGTAAAATGTACATACATTGATCACACTGCTATGAAGATAATCTACAATGCAAATTGGTAAGACATTAATGTAGTTAATTATATGGTTACTTATTTGTTTTAGCAACTGGCAAAAAAATTCTGGATGATTATTATTTACATTTCTTCTTCGGATCGAAAATGTTACTATATTACTAGTGTTAGTATTTTAAAAATGATTTTTGTTTCAATTCTCGCCGTTTGAAGCTAAATGTATTTTAGGTATATTTAGTATCATGTTGCCTGGTGCCGGTGTGGTGCCCCATCGTTTCTCTTTCTCAGTTCCAGTTCATATTCACTATTATTCTTCATATTCACTATTATTCTTCATATTCACATTGATCTCTTCTTTCTTTCTTAAATCAATCTACATAACTACCTACACCTACCTCATCAAAAACCTAACCTAACTTACCTAACCATGTGTGAAGAAGAAAAAGAATGAAAACGAGAAGTTGAAGGAATTGAAGAAAAATGCTAGATTTCAGCGTTTGCTATCAACATCAATCAGAGCCAAAGGAGACGATGAAAGTACTGATGAGAGTCAACATTCCCGTAGATTTAGGATTAACAACCAAGAAATGACTGGTGGGTCTGGTTCAGGAAAGGGTAACACCAACCACAAGCCTTACAAGAAAAACGGTACGTATAACCCTCCAAATTCACAGAAGCCTATTACACCTATTGTGAAGCAGGCATCTAGCAAGGCAAGTGTTAGTGGAGGGTCACATAGTAAAGGGTCACGTCAGTCACGTGCCTCGAGAAGATCAGTTAGCACTGTTAGCAGTGCTCCAGTTGTTGTTCGGAGTCGCCAAAAGGCTAAAGTCGCCAAAGAAGAAGCTGAAGCCGTTGATATAGAAGCCATCTTGAGTATGCTTGCATTGATCTTCTTGGCCTGTGATAACACCTTACTATAGATTTAAACTTTACGCGTTCACATGTATTTCCATTTCTATCACAAAATTCAGATGCAAATACAGTCGACGTCGGAATTCCTCCCGGGTTAGAGTTACTGGTGGGAGTGACTAAAATCACCTTCGGACCGGCAATACCAATTCAGCGTAATAATAACAATTTATGAAATTGAAATTTTCATGACAAGACTGATCAATACTGTAAGTACTTACATATGTTGATTCTGATATTTTTGGAAATTAGCCTTGGAACAGTACAAGTTTAGTAGAAACTATAGTGTTCGAGATCAGGCTGGTCAAGAGATTTATTTTGGAGGAGAATATGTAAACACAGTATCGGAGGTGTTGTGCCAAGGCTTCCGTCCTTTCCGCTTTGACCTCTTTGACTACTTGGGCGACCCGGTTTTGACATGTCAACAGTCATGTTCCTGCTGGCTCTGTTGCTTTAATGCTGAGTGTGCCGGAGCGGTAAATCTTTTATTTTATAAAAACACAGATGAAACAAATCCCGGATTTGAAATCCGTATCTTTGTTTGGAAACTAATATTTTGTAATAATAATTTCAGAAGATTAGTACAAACTTAGCAAGTGGGCAGCTTATTGGACAGGTTCGACAAAACTTTGGCTGTTGTACACCCGAATATGAAATATTAGATGAAGTTGGATCCCGACTAATGAGCATTATCGGAGAGTGTGGTCGAGTTTGCTTTCTCTGTAAAGCCAAGTCATTTCATGTTTATGCGGATGTTCAGCGAGATGATGATTTAGTTTCTGAAAACGTAGCACACATTGGTAGACGATATGTAACTTTCAAAGAAGAGCTTACGGTGGAAATGAAGACATTAGTCATTTCTGCCATGTTTCTATTAGTACGTCGTTAAAAAATGATACAGCTAACCTATGAACATACAGGATAGATAGCTAATGTTGCTATATCTTGTTTCACAGGAACTGGATTACTATCGGAGCTGCCGAGGGTTACGAAAAATTGTGATACTTATTATGCTAATCATTACTGGAGTTCTTGTTTATAGATTTAGTCCTAGTTTTAAATTTTCTCGTGTGGGTTTTTAATATTTTGAAAGTAACGTAACTGAACTTTAAAATAATGAAAGGCTAACTTTAAGCCAAACAATTTATCATAATTACTTTAAAACAAATGAAATTTATTTCTAGTTATTAATTACATTAGTACACCATCCAAAATCCTGGAGAAAATACAGTGCGTAGTATGTATTAACATACAACGATGAAAAATTAATTACAACTATCACACCGATTCTAAGATGGTTGCAATTCTCAGTAAAAAAAATTGAAAAAATATTACTACTAAATTAAGATAGAAAATCAGTAATAAAAGGCCTCAAGACGCCTTTATAAGTCCCTTTCCAAATATTTGTACTCGAAATGAAAGTTTTCTTTCTTATCCTGGCGCCATTTATCGATATCAAAGTAAAGGTACGTGCCCTGTGGAAATAATGATTTCAGTGAAATGGGATATGAACTATGAACACATTGAGATGTTTAACTTTAAATCTAAGAGATCAGACTTACAAATTCAAAATCCTCAGTGGACTGCGATGGCATTTCGAACCTCTGAAACCACGTTAAGTACTTTGTATGGAATCTCCACATCCTTTCCTTTAGCTTTTTGGCCGCCAAGTATTGGGCTTTGGATCCTCCCAAGTAGTAGAAAATGAAAAACAGAGTATCGTTGTCTAGGAGCTCGTAGTGTTCCTCAACACTTATAGTAGATAAAGGAGACTATTCAAAAAAATTCATGTTACCTTAACCATTAATTCCAACAAATTCCACTGTTAAACTTATATTGCAAAAAACATACGAATTTCAAAAGTTTACTCACCTGAGGGTAATATTTCGGGCAAGCATAAGTCTCTCGAGGTAGAATCTGTCCAAGTCTTTCCAAGCAGGATGTCATCGGCAGCTGATGCTCCGCAACCATTAACTTCTCAAAGCGGTGACGCTGACTCGCTTCTAAGGAAACCTGACCCAAAGGTGCTACTGCCATTAGGGGAGAAACGAATGCTTCCTTCTTACCTGTCCAAAACACGAGTGAAAAAATATCCGACGATTCAAAAAATTAACTTGAGAATTCGTATTGATAACAAGACAACATAAACATAATATACATGGTTTTATATCAGGCTGCTGAGGTGGATCACAGAATTCGTATAATCTCTCATCATTGGGAAGTTTGAGTTGAGTTAATGGAACACAATTCTCGACGTTTCGGTCATCAGTAATCTCACTTTGATTCTACAAACACCATTAAATGAAACAAATATCAATTAACCTGCCAAACCCAATTCTCAATTTAAAGTTAGTTATAGTTAATAGTAACTATCAACCTTGTATAGAAGATTGGATCGATTATCCATACTCATTATCTCGATAAAATTGCCGTTGACATCCGTATCAATTGGTGACGACATGCTGGAACATCCTTCAGATGGAGAAATTGACACCGCAGAAATCTCGGAGACACCTGGTACAAGATTGATCTGAACTTGTGGTACTATAGCGAATAGTGGCACAAAAAACAGAATAGGATTTGATTTTTTGTGGCTCCTAAACATGACTATAGTTACGTTATAATTTTAATAACTTCATAATGCATGATAAAGCCAATACGTACAACTTTCGCCGATGTCCGTTTCTTCGGAACCATTTAAGGAAGCAGATTTACACTGAGTATGCGTTTGTCCATCCGCTTTTCCCCTTCCATTAACATATACAGGGATGTAACGCGCTAACACATCTTTGAAAGTCGAGGTCGAGGGGAGTTGAACCGAAGGTTTGTCAATTCGTTCATTGTCTTGTAGCTAATTCCAATGAAAAATATCGACATGAAATATCTTTAAACTCTACATATTATGTAAAACGATGAATAGACAATACGGAAACAAGTATCTGTAAATCACCTGCAGCTTCGGCTGATCATTGCCAGGTGAATTCCCGTTAGTTTGTGGCTCAATATCTTTTCGTACGTCTTCAAGGCTAGTTTCTACTACTAAACTATGGTTTGAGTCCAAACAGTGCTCTTTCATCGTTTCACCTGAATCTTGGGGTGAATTTTCAGATAAATCGGGAATAATGCCAGCACTTTCATCAGTAGGAATCGAAGGTACGAATGGGATTGACTGCTCAAACTAGATTATAATAATTTGAATTAGAATGTTTATGTCATTTCAATTATACTAAAACCCCGTAATTTGAAAATTTTATAAACTGACATCTTACTTCATCTATTCCTTCAATATCACTGTAGATCATGTCATTGTCTCTAAAATCTGGTTCATCATTAGCCTCCAGATAGTAATCGATATCATCCTTGATGCCTTTGACTTCCGTTAGAAACTTTTTGATCTACAAGTCAAAAGAAAATTTGTTAGGAATACCTCAGAAAGTGACCGTATCACACATTGTTTGATATTAAAACACCAATTTACTACTATTACTATCTACAATCAATTTCAACTAACCCGAACGGCATCGTAATTCACATCACTGCCGAGTTCATCCAACATTTTCATAAGTGTCTCCAACTTTTTGATATGAAACTTGTGTCGCTCGATCTTGTTCTGCAACCTGTCCAATCTCTCCTGCTCCTCCGGTTGACCTTTCTTCTTCATATTAGCCACCAGCAATTCCGTTTCCGACTCATAGTGATCAATTTGTATATCCAGTTCTTCCATCCAGTTACTAATCCACGAGTTGACTTCCTCCGTCTCTTGTACAATCGGATCTACTTTCTGCGCGGATTCCAATCCGATCTTCGAATAAGTTTTGATCTTCATCTCCCGCTCGATCCCCTTGAACCTTTCCATTTGCTGTACAAAAATATAATAAAAAAAAATTAAGCACCCAAAATATGATGCTCCTTTTAGTAAAAATATTACAGAATACTGCTTTATCATACACCCAATACTCAATACAAACAACTAAAATAACAACCAACTGTTTCAATTAACTTCTTCGTATCAAAAAGCATCGTCTTGTCCTTAATATCCGTGGAGGAGATCCAATTTTTAATTTGCTCTCGGAGCCTTTGTAATTTTTTAATCTCCTTCTTTAAATCATTCTCGAATTTCTCCTTCTGATTCGGTATCGTGGCATTAATGAATTTCTGCCAGATTTCTTCGACGGCCTCGACTCCTTCCCCGACCTTCTTCATACAACGATCCACCTCCCCCACGAGATGATACAAATGCTTGTGCTTCAGCTGACCCACAAATTCCACATGACACCTTCGGAATTCAACGGGGTCATAATTATGAACGAAATTTGCAAACATTTCCAAATACTCTCTATTAGAGCTCTAGTTAGTACTTACTGCGAGTTTATTCCTTTATTATTTTAGTTAAATAATAAATAACAACAAAGAATCACATCACAAATTAGTGAACACTATTAAATTATTATAAAAGATGCGGTATTTTTTATTCTTTCAGTAATTTGTTCCCATTCCCGCTCGTTGTAATCGGCATTTAATAAGTCTGATTTATACAATAAATAATACGCAAATTCTAATCCGCAGCACATCTAACGATAAGTATATCTGATAACAGTTGATAGGGCCTCCCTCCCTAATATGCTTTATACAAAAGTAACACGTTAGGAAATTATCTACTTTCTACTCAAATTATGCCCCAAAATGCTAAAAATACATTTATCCTCTCAACCAGGATAATATTCCTGATTTACATGAAAAATTTGCATCTATAATCTACAATCTAGACAATTATTCAGATGAATATTCAACAATATTATCTTTTAAAAAATCCAACAAATTCCAGGCTGAAATAATATTTAAAAAATAATTGCACTTTTTTAATATTATGAAAAAAAAATCAATTAGTAGGTGATAAAATATGTAATCCTGGAATAACTATTATGAAGTAAATTATCTCAAAAGAATTTGTATTAAAAATTGTCTTTAATAATTTAATTACTTCAAATACATGGAAAATAGAGATGATAACAAATAACTAACAACGTATTATTTATTTTATTTTTACAAATATTGGACAAATTCCAAAAGGTTCCACAATATTCCATAAAAAATACTCCGACAAGCCGTGAGTGAGCAGCTCCACGTGGCTTTTTTGGCATTCTCCCGCATGAGATTCCCCAAATCCCACGAAACGTTAAAAATGTCATCAATCGTCGATATCCATACAACGCAATTTTGGTGTTAAATCTGGCTAAAATTCTCGGATGTAATGAAACTTTTGCTCGGTGATGACAAAATTAGCAAGAAAAATATTAAAAAATAAATGAAAAATACTGATTTACTGATAATGTTAACGGCCATATAAGTAAGTATATAAGATCAATTATAAGTATAATAGCCAATATGCATCATGATTGAGATGTAATTTCTTGGAAATTAAAAATAATTTAAATAATTTGGGGCATTGTGAGACATGTGCTTATTCTATTACTTCCCCCCGTTGTGTATTACATTATTATTTTATTTTCACAAAAAATTCTACACGAGTAGCAAAGTTTTGGGATATACCCTTCTTCAGGTTCAATTCTCAATCGTATAGTAATTATTATTAAACTTAAAATGTTTTAAAACTCTTAAAACATAATTTATTGAATATTTTATTGGTCAAACTCATCAAGACCGCGTCCCTTAAAGTATACATTGGCAAAGCCAATGGCTTTACCTGCTAGTAAACTATTCAATTCAATTCAATTCAATGACTTTATTTACAAGTTATTTCTCATTCAGTACAAAAAAAAATGACTGGTCTCCCATGAGTAACTTGTGTAATTATGTTTTAACTAGACAATTTTGACTATTATAATCCAATAAATTTGTGTGTGTATGTACTTATATAGTGTTATATTAATAGGAACAACAGATTAGTAGATTTTAAACAATTAATACACATATATGCAGTAATATAAGTTACGCCTATAATATTATTTAAACTACAATATTATTTATTATCATTAAGTATTAATTAGTAAATTAATATAACTTTAATTGTATACAGTATAATATGACACGATTATAAAATACCG
>JAQGAK010002531.1:0-19709 GCA_034696945.1 Lipothrix lubbocki
ATCTCGGCTGCGCCAACATTTGTGCGCTTTCTTCGAAAGCTTCGGTCGCAGGGTCGCTCCGCGATAGCGCAGCGTTGAAACAGTTACAGACGTCGTTAAAACGAGCCTTGGGGCTTTGCTTGCCTTGCTTATTATGTTCTAAAATAATTATGGGGATTGTGGGAGCCTCCGAAATATTGTTTACATATAATTTACCTAATTCTAGAAGATTTTGTCAAAATTTGGAAATTCGAAAAACTTCTATGAATACGCGTGTTGGCAAACCCAAACATGGAAATTGCTTACTAGACATTTTTTGCACGTAGAGCACAATAGGTAAGGTTTTTTAACTGTACGGATAACAGTTTAGCCAATAAAAATTAAAAACATTAATTTCTCCGTAATCGACTCCTTCTACGGCAACTTTTTGTCGATAAGTAAATAATGGTAAGACATACGGCCAAATAGATTTCACCATTGGATTCCTTATGAAGTTCTAAATTTTATTCATACCCATATGTCCCCGTATCTGCCCCCGGTTTTTTCTTATTTTTCAGGTTGTTCTCTTATAATACCAAAACTAAACTTCCAAATAACAAAATAACTGCATATATAAAGTCTCCTACAGGTACCAAACCTGCATGCAAAATTTCTTGGGTCTAGGTCAAAAATTCTAGAAGTTAATATATAACAACGTCAAATTTTTCAAAATTTGGAATTTCGAAAAATTCCCATGGATACCCGTGGTCCATAACCAAAACACCTAAATTGCTACCTAGACCTTTTTTACACGTAGAACACATTGGTGACGTATATTTTGCTGTAGAGGCAACAGTTAAAATTGTTATTATTAAAAACCCTAATTTCGACCCAAATTTTCCTTTTCCATGGCAGCTTGTATCCCCAATGACTCAATAACGGTAAGACACACGGCCAAATAGATTTCACTGTTAAGTTCCGTATAAAATTCTGAATTTTATGGATACCCATAAGCCCCGGTGTGGCACTTTGTTAAATTTCAAAAAAAATATTACTGATGGTTGCCCCTAATTTTTTCCAATTTTTCGGGTTGTTCTCTTATAACTTGAAAACTAAACTTCCAAATAACAAAATATTTGCATATTCATGGTCTTCTACGGGTAACAAACCTGCATGCAAAATTTCATGGGTCTAGGTCAAAACCTCTAGAAGTTGATACAAAACAACGGCAAAGTTGTCAAAATTTGGAATTTTGAAAAATTCCCATGGATACCCGTGGTCCCAAACCCAAACACCTTAATTGCTCCCTAGACCAATTTTACACGTAGAACACATTGGTGAAGTCTATTTATTATTCTATTACTGAAGTTTATTCTATTATTATGCTGTAAAGGCAACAGTTTACCAACTATAAAATTAAAACCTTGATTTTGCCCTTTAATTTGGGTTTGGGAATTTTTGAAAAAATAGGAAAACTTTGAAACTGGACACAATTGCCTGCGCGCATGTTCTTTTGACCCAACAGATTTTTTAAGCACAAAAGGCGTCGGTTTCGAGTACTTTGAAAATTGAGATTTTTGCAATTCGGGCATTTTTGAGATTTTTAGCTTTCTATGGCAACTTGCAACTTCAATAACTCCCAAACGGTTTGAGATAGGCCAGAATGGATTTCACCAATAAAATCCTCATGAAATTCTATGTTTTATCGATACCCATATTATATGTTATGGGCAATAAAACTATTTAATAAAAAATAATGTTGATGGTTGCCCCTGTGTTTTTCCAATTTTTTGGGTTGTTCTCTAATAACTTTCCAACAAGATATCATAATGGTTCCATTTTCATTCAGTGGTATTCCCTATGGGTACCAAACATGTGTGCCAAATTTCATGGCTCTAGCTCAAATACAATGGGAGTAGGTTTGTATTATAGGATTAGTGGGTTCAGAGATTACAGACCCCCGGACCCACAGACCGCCTTGCACAGGTGGTAAATAATACAATAGAGTCAAGAGAATTGGTGGAATAAATATAAGAATACAACAATGAAGTGTAACTACAAACTACAAAATGAATATATTGTATTTAACCGAAATCATCCATGCAATTTCAGGTTCTAGGTAAATGTGTATGTAGGTATGTATAAAGTATATATTGTTAAGCGTGTTTATAACAAAATAGGTAAGTAGATGTCAAATAAATTGAAAGTTGCAAGTTCCATCTTGTCCACTCCTGATCCTGTTACCCTGCCTGTTATAGGTTATAATGACTATACGAGAACGGGTCAGTTTAGTGGTGCTTGGCAGCCTCACGCGCGAGCCGATCCGTCTGCCTGCTGCCCCAAGAGTTGGAGTGTCCGGGAACAAAAATCTTGAAAAAAGCACAATAAATACATATTTGACTAAGATACATATACATACATATTTTATTAAGAGATCTAACATTTATTTTTAATCTCGAATAGGCTTGATATAATTTCGATGAGTAATATAGTTACAACATGACAGGTATGTAAATTATATAATAATTTATTTTAAGGTAATTAACACGTATAATGGTACATTTTAATAAAGTTTTTAGTATGAAAGTTAAAGAAAAAGAATTTACACTTACGAAATTAACCTCATTTAACTCATCCATGATACTCTCGAGCTCCAGGAAATCCTCATTATTTGTCACCTTATTCCTATTGGTCGTCACCCAACCGTTGTATCTCCAGGTTTCAATTCAGTCTGTAATCCCGCTTATCATAAAATTCGAGTCGGAATGGATTTCCATTTCGTAAATGCCTGTATACGAGGATAAATAAAATACAACAATATTAATACCTACTATTGTAATATGCGTTTTTATAAATATGTGTATCTATGTCCCTATCCCAAAAAAGGCTTAGAAAGGAAAAGGGTGCAATTTCTTAGTATATAATTATATATACATTACTTTATAAAAATGTGTAGTATAAATGTAAAATGGGCCCAGTTTCTCACTCTACGAATGACTGAAGACATGCTTTAATAGGGATTCTAGGCCGGACTAATTCATCTGCGGGCCTACAAGGAAATACGAATGATAAATCTTTCTGAAACATTCCCGGCACATATTTTAGTTATTACTGACTGAATTTACATACAAGCGTTTGCCATCCGACTCCACTTGGACTGTTCAGTTCATAAGCTGCCAGTTCATCCTTAATATTAGCAGCGATATTCGACTCTAGAGAATATTCGATTCTTGAGGAGTAGCGCACTAAGCCAGTGCTATCACAAACCACTTTGTCTTCTACTTGGAATTTGAAACAATCAGCTGGGTTTGCATCAAAACGACTGTGTCGCTATTGAATTACAACAGGAAATACATTATTTGCAACAGAAATTCCATATTATAAATACATACATATTTATCGTAAAGATTTAAAATCTGTGTGTACCTTCATGACGTTGATAAGATGTAAAAAAAATTCCTGTGAAAATGAGCATCCTGTTGCCGCTTTGTCGAAAATTCTTTGTGGCCTTTACCTATGAGTGTCGGGAACATTGATGCATTAACTTTTTGAACCATTTTAGTTGGTCCCTCCAAAGTTCCATTTTCTCGCACAGTCAGTGGTTGGAGTATTTACCAGATGCAAGGCCTAAAGCACAACTTGGACCTAAGATAATCATCAACAATAATAGATAATCATAATCTATTGCGACAATTACACAGTACTAACAATGTACAAAAGTCATACCAGAAATAAAAGTCTCACTTACATCTGGACGTTGAAATCATTGGCAGGATCACTGGCCGCTTGATAATATTGAGCTTCTTTTGCACAGAATCTAAAAAAAATGTAAGAAACTAATAAAGCTAGATTGTGAACATCTTCACAAACATGGAATTATAATGTTGTCTAACATATAGTTCATATAGCACGAATTGCCTAATTTAATGAATCCCTTAAAGTTTGACTTTTCCCCAGCCTCTTGCAAAATACTCCATTCATTAAGCTTTTGGTTCAAATCAATCTCTATTCCTGCCATTGATTTGTCTGTGTGTAAAAAGTAAAATGAGTTGCAGCACTGAAAAATTGCAGTGAACTTCATCCGCGTAGAACGTATTAAAAAAATGAAATCTTTAACAAACCTTTTGCATCTGAGTGACATTAATGCCAAAATGAGCTAAATGCTGAGCAAGTAAGAGATCCTCCGCCATATCCTACTCTGTATAGGAAAACACGTCAGCTCTTGAATCAGCTGATATTGTCCCAAGTTTCACAGCCAACCTATATTCTGTAGTATGTTAAATGTAATTTAGAAGTTGAGACAAGCTGAATCTAGCCAGGAGAGTAGAATTATGTTGACTGATTCTGGTGAAGGAAGTTTTAAAGGTAATGGAGCTTATTGAGGAGAGAAAACATGTTTGTTTTCTCTCCAAGTCAAACCAACAAGTCCAATTACCGAGTACTGCTACACTCTGGACAGTTGGTTGGCGATCGAATCTTTGTACTTGTTAAACCTACTTAAATCCTTAATATTGTTGCTATTAACCGTCGATGTCGCGACTCGCGACTCCGAAAAACAAAAATAATTTCCAATTTTTTCAATGTCCCACCCTACCCTTCTTATTACTAAATCGCGTCTTTTAGTCATCCCCAATAATCTTTATTATACATACATAGAAGGTTCATTCACCTCAACATAATGTAAAAGAAATTAATAATAATAATAATAATACATGACATCAAAAATAAAATAAATAAATAACAAATGATTAATACATAAATAATAACAATAATAATCAAAACATCCCCATTTCACAACGCATCCAATTTAAACATCTTGTGTATATTTAAATAATTATATAAATCGGATGTTAGAGTTAATTATTTCGAGGGAAAGTATCGTTTACCTTGATTGATCCGCAAAAAAACTTGAATAAAACCATGCCAGAATAAATCATTGAAATTACTTTATTTATTAATGTTGAATATACTGATTTTATAGACACTTTATTTCAACATCACATTGTACATATTCAAGTTTGTTTCTATAGGTATTATTTTATATATCTCTTACAACATGATTCTGTAGAATTTCTCTGATTTCATTCCATCTGATAATTGTGATTCCATACAAAATATTTGCATGGACTTTAGTCTACCGCTGCGATACAACACATCTAGTGTTACCAGAGGCATAGAAAATTTTTGCCACAAAATAATTTCCAGCCTATCCACACTCAGCAACGAATTTATAAGTACATCTGAAGGGTCCTCATGAAACATATTATAATTGCCAAATGTAAAACTTTTCAATTTTTTCAACTTGCTGATTTCTGCCCATGAATACCCTTCAATAACATGAGCCCTTATGGAAAGTTCTTCAATTGATTTAGGTAGTTCAAAATATTCAGATATTTTGATGAAATGAAGCCGCAGTAATTTCAAGCCGAGACATTTACGCAGACTCCATATCACTTCATTCACTTCGTCCGACTTCTTGCCAGTTATCGATACAGTTTTCAATGAAGTGCAGTTAGAAGAAATGATTTGGGCAAGCATACCATCAAAGCTTGATAAGAAGCGACTTGTCACATTCAGTTTTTGTAAACACTGCTGATTGTTAGCAATGGCCATGCCTAAAACAAATAAATAAACCGTATGATTATGTACTTATTTATTAATATTTATTCACTTACTTCGTTCTTAAGAAGATAACAACTTGTTTTCAAAAGCTTAGCTGAATAAATATTAACATTGACTTCCACAGTACTGTTAAAATGAACCTATTATTATTATTATTTGGTTGTTATCAGCTATTCGTGTACATATATATGTAGGAAGCATTTGCTCACATATAACCGCACATTATTAGAAGCAGGATATTTAAAAACTATTCTAGGTTAGGGGGATTGTAACAGTAAAAGTTCACTGCTTTATTTATCTATCAAAGTTAGTAGAACTTTTACTACCCAGACTATGGTATCGCTCCTCCATCGGGTGCAAACATATGCTCAAGTTTGAGACTTTTACGTTCCGCAATGATTCCATTATAGTTTGAGCTTCTTCATGTTCTTGATGGTTTAAAAGATGTAAGGACCGAACCCGTGAGATAGAAATATCATGGTAAATTGTTAGGCTGTTTAGTGCAGCAGCAACTGAACACACGAAACGGTAAATTTTTGCATATTCTTTAAATTTGCAAGACCAGTCATTCGTATGGGAAATGTGTAATTTCCGTAAAGTTGGTAATTCTAATCCATTGAGAAAGTCGAGAGATGTTTCGATTCCAGAAGAGAAACCAATCTTTAATAATAATATAATATTAATATCAGATGTAGAGCATAAGCTTTATAAAAATTGTTTTTGACTTGAATATGTAAAAAGCATACATGTAATTCTTGAAGACATTCCAATCTTAGCATGAAGCACGACAAATTATTGCGTTGATACTGCCAGAAGTTGCTATTGATTCGAATGTACGTTACATATTGATTCTTTTGCAGAAGTCGTCTAACGTTGGTACAAAAATTCCACGAGTTTCCTAATGCCGAAGGGGGGTTTACAATAATGGAATTAAATCTGTTCGTATACCGACATCTTGAAGTAGACTGAGATAATTCTGGGTCCAAAACATCAATCTCTGTTACTGTTATTGACGTCATTTTTACTTCGGAGCGTGAAATAGATTGATATGTACGATTACACAGCACCGGGTTGAATTTCAGTTCAAACTCATCCAACACGTATTTAAAGGCAGCTGATGCTTCTCTGCAGGCCATTTTATCGCCCAGATTAAGAAAGCGCAAAATTTTCAATAAAACCTATAAGACAAGTGCAATAAAATTCATTTATATTTATTAAATTTAGTTTTTCTCGTGAATGAGTCCGTTTTACAAATGCATTGAAATCAAATTACTTCGCACGTGAGCCCATTCATTTTAGTAGCACGTTAATGTTGTCTTCATTCACAGCAAATAATATAATTAAAAGTTTTTACAGTGCACTCTCTGAGTATAACGACAAAATTGGCGTCTAATATGGGCTAAATAGACTAAATATCACCATTAAAAACCACAGGGGAGAAGTGCTGATAAAAATGGGTTCTTTATAGGCCAAGTCCACCGTATTATTAGGTTGTAAAAACACTACTTAATTTATGACTTTTTCGTTGAGAATACAATCATCAGTATCTATAATTTCTTCGTGAGTCTCTTGATACAATGGTCGTGGCGAGTTTAGCCAATCACAATTGTCATTTTACAAATACATTAGCCTTCTGCATCTTTTTTTTAATTAAAATTTTTAAAAAAATCCTGGCTTTTAATAACTTTTATTGGAAGCAAAAAAAAAACAAAATAGGATTTAAAGAAATTTAAAAATAGCACGACCAGCAAAATGTAAAAACGTTTACACTTAAATCTCTATGACAGCTTAATAATAATAATAATAATAATAATAATAATAATAAGCGATAGAGGGACAGTGGTGGTGGGCGACAGGCAATTCTAACAACTGCACCGATAAAGGAAAATTTTAATAGCAGGAGGTGGGACAATACTATTCACAGCGGTAATGCGGTAATATTTACTGCAGCGGTAGTTAAATATAAAATACAGAACGATATCTAAGTTTTAAATACTAGCGTAATGCCGCAATATTATGTACGGAGGAAATTCCCAAAGGTCAAGGTGCTACAGATGCAATTCAACCGACAGACTCTCCAATCTATATTTCTGTCCCTCCCGACGCTGGAAAAGCTTGTGGTGCACCTCGGAGAAGAATTAGTCCACATGGACAGTCTCCTTACAGGTGTCCTCGGTCTTCAAGACCAAGGAGTACTTGGTAATGATGAAGCCAAAAATTATGATGTTGAGGGCGGCCAGACACAACCATCATTCCTAGTAAGTAAGAGAATCAATATTAACATTTGTGCTTATTATTTCTCTAATATTTACAATGACAATAATACGTCTTTCAAACATTTGACCTTAAAAATTCAGCAATGTTTCTGCTGAGACTTGATATTTTGGTAAAAATGTCCGCCAGCCTTAATATTACAAATAAGTTTAACGCAGAAACAAAATATAAAATCCAACCAATTATAGCTTTCTTAAACCGTTTTTTTAAATTTGTAGACATTCGGGAACTTGCCATCAGCACCGAGGATTATTACGTGAGAATTACAGATGTCACCGCATATCACGTCTTCCTCAAGATGAAGAATTTCAAGAAGCTGACCATTTATGCGTATCCTTGGGAGGACAGGACTTCGGTAAGATGAGTTCGCAGCAATTTTTCTATACCTCAAGTAAAAATGAGAAGATGGAACATTTATTTACTACAGTGCATGTCAATGTTATAATTTAATAAATTGATTTAATTATTTTCTTTGTATTATGTACAGTGGATGTTCTCACCAGAATGCATGCAGATTTTGAGTACACAAGTCCACATGACTTTGAACATTAACCATACACCCCATCGGGAGAAGCTGTTTGAGTTCAAGTTTGTAAAGTAATGGAAGCAACAGCTACAACAACAAAACAACCTTACGTGTTATTTTATACTGGTCAATTTTAATGTTTTAATTAATTCAAAAATTAAACTATATTTATCATAGTGCATGCATGTTACCAATAGTTGGTAACAGTATACTGTTGTTCGTAAAAATGTTTTCAATGTAGCTGAGCCAAATAATGGCTTTACTTAGCAGTAAATTTGAAGTCCTTTAAATCCGGTAAAACCCTTTGTAGCAATATTATTGTAGATAGCTCATCTTGCAATTTATAAAAATTTAACTAACGAACCTTGCACCTCAATTACATATATACCCACTGTTGGTTATGATGCAAAATGATGCATTTGCCTTGAAAAAATAAGATGATAACAAAATAAATATAATAATGATTTCGAAGGGTTTATGAAGTACAACTAGTGCTAACAAGTAACTATCTCGGGATAACCCAAAGCTTGAGATTTGAAATTTTTACATGAAGTAGAAATTTAGTAGAGTAAACATACCCCGTACACCTTTTGTGCGGGTTCTCCATCTTAATCGAATTATAGCTTCTCAAGTGTAAAAAATCCATATATGTCTATAGGGAGGGGCCACCTCTTCATTAAAATTTTGCATGTTAATTTCCATAAGAAATTAAAATTTTCAAAACTCGATTCCCCGTACACCTTTTGTGCGGGTTCCCCCTCCTAATCGAGTTATAGCCTCTCAAGTGTAAAACATCAGTAGGGAAACAATATATTTTGTGAGGATAATTTCTTGAAATTTCGTTAAAATCGGTTCGGTGACCTAAAGGTCAAGTGGTGGCCATTTCCAGGGACTTACTCATTTAACATAATACAGATTTACGTCAGGGAAGATTTCTTGAAAATTTCACTGAAATCAGTGAGGGTTTGAGTTAGACCTGGGTAAAATGTTCGGTGACCTGAAAGTCAAGTGGTGGCGATTTCCAGGAACTTCCCCATTTAACATAATACATATTTACTTAAGGGAAGATTTCATGAAAATTTTACTGCAATCGGGGAGGGTTTGGAAACCTGCGTTTGGTTAACATGCTATTTACGGTTTTATAAGGTGTTTTCGAAATTGCATCGAGTTTTGAAAATTTTAATTTCTTACGGAAATTAACATGCAAAATTTTAATGAAGACGTGGCCCCTCCCTACTGACATATATGGATTTTTTACACTTGAGAGGCTATAACTCGATAAAGAGAGAGAACCCGCACAAAAGGTGTACGGGGTATGTTTACTCCACTAAATATCAACTTCGTTCAAAAATTTCAAATCTTAAGCTTTGGGTCATCCCGAGATAATTACTTGTAAGACTTACAATTGTAAGCTATTTTATACTAATTGTTTACACATTTACTTGTACAATAACAAAATATCCACGATAAATCAGGTTACTCAAATTGATTTATTCGCATTTTGATAGTGACACATTATATGCACGTATTTGTTACACATTACATTTCTTACTTTACAAATTATGAGTAGGATTACCAGGTTAGTATAAGTAATTTTCCACAATGTATTACAAAAAAATATTTGGCCCAGTTCCGTTGATTTCAGTACACTTCTTCATATTTACTTACTACAATGAGATATTGTATATTTTCTTTTCTCGAACATGATCAGCGATTCTCATTATTATCTTCTCATAACCTATGGACTTGACAAGTTTATTTCCTCTCACGGCTGATACTGCTAACTTTGACAATGAAGATTTTGTAACATAAATTTTCAATAAATTTATCATTGAAATGATACGATTAACAATATCTTCGTTGATATCCGTTGAGCGCTTGTAGTTTTGGTACGTTAAGCATTGTAGGTTTGTCAGTCGAATGATTTGGGGCCAATTCAGAGACAACTCAAAAATTCCAGACAACTGAAGATTTTGAATATTACTTGGGAGTTCAAAGCGGTCGCTGAAAGTCAGGTTGTCTAATGAGAGAGTCTCTAATTGCTTACACAAATGAACTGTTTGCACTATTTCTCTCAACTTTTCTGCATTTCCCCTAATAATAATAGTCTTAAGCGTTCCTGCATTCATGCAAATACATTCGGAAATTTCTCTTATGCTCTTGTTTAGATGAAATCCTTGAAGCGTCAATTGTGTTAAATGTGACTGTGTAGTTAGTATCGAATGCGCTGTAATATACAACACATACAAATTTCACAAACGATCACATCTTATATTGATAATAAACATTACATTATAAAACATTACCCAACTGAATCGCATTCTGAGCCGGAAACAAGAATGTCTCAAAATTCCGTAAATCCAAATGAGGGAAAACGCAAGCCATGTTGTTTTCTGAATAATTCACATTCATGTTTGACATTCGCCACATCTCATCAGAAGGAGTAAACTTGATATGAAAATCTTTTAAAGATAAGTGAAATGTAGTAGCAAATTTGCCCATTTCAATCACGTCAAGCGAGAAACAGCCCAGTTCAGATGCGTAATCAAATATTATTGATCGAAGATTGGGAGCATTGAAACCAGTCAAATATTTGAGAAATGTTGACAAGAAATTAAAAAATTGCAGCTATAGGTGCGTACAACAATACAATAAAATCATCAAACTTGAGTAATAAAATATAAACGGTAAGTAATCATGTAAGATAAATAAAATCAAAATAATGCAATTACTCGGAGCTCAGTGAGTTCTGTAAAGCAAAAATTGAAATTATCTCGCCCAAGCTTGGGATGAACCCAAAAATGGCCTCCGATCGTCAATTTCAAAATTTTTTGATTCAAAAATAGCAGGCGTCTGGCATTATTGTGCCGCCGATATTCATTTCCTGATGGTCCTTCTGGAACTAGCTCCACGGATTCAAACTTATTCAGGTATTTACTGTCTTCATATACCAACCGAAGTAAATCGCTATCAAATGAATCAAAATCTGTGACCTTCACGTTTTTACATGTTTTCTGAATCATTTTGACATTACTCGCGGTGTCAGTTGACAAAACAGGCGACAAAGTAACGAAGAAATTATCAATCAAGAAAAGAAATTCTTTATTGACGAGACGACAATTTACCAAACTCTCCAGTGGCAAATAACTCAGAATTTGGGCATCTAACTGCGGGTTTAACAAAATAAATCCATAAAATATTCGTGCGTACTAAAAATATAAAGTTATTAGCGTTGAGTAAAGGGTAAATAGGTATATTGGGATAGATATATTTTAATGTTACCTCTAACGGTAGATACTCCATGATTCCCATTAAAACTGATTCAAAGCAAAAGTATTTTGTTCCACTCAAAGTAAAAGCTGCACACGTTCCTAGTACCTCAATGTCGCGTCTTTGACATTTGAAAACACATCATCAATATCTATTCTATAATTTCTTCGTGAAAGTGTTGAGGCCGAAGGTGATGATGAGTTTCGCCAAACAAAATTGATATTCCGAAAAAAATTCATCACCTTTGCCACTTTTTTAAAAAGTTAAGATTTCGTCCTTACCATTATAAAAAAATATTGCGAAAAACTAAAACCGTATTGCTTAAGAAATGATGATTTTTCTAACAACATAAAATCCTTTGTAACAACTTTACAGTCTAATCTCTACGACGCTCACACAATTATAAACGAATATCAAAGGCTTTTATAAAAGTTCAAAAATGCAACCATAATGCAATCAATAATCATCTATATGCATATCAATTTGTATAATTTTTCGAAACTGTCTTGAAACCGTAGGTCTTTGGATCATTGGTAGTGATGAGTTTACCCAATTAAAATTTGTATTTAAAATTAAAAAAAAGTGCACTGAAGGCAAACTATAGGTTACGGTTAAATCTTTATGACCACTCACAACAGCCACTTGACCAATCACATAGCTTACCATTTAAAATGCCATTTATTACAGAAAAAGCATTTATTACAGAAAAGGTAACTATTATGTGGCGGCAATGCAGTAATATTATCTACTGCGGCGAAAGGTTAAAATGGAATACAGTGTATTAATTAATAAGTATCAACTACGGACGCGATATGACAATATTTGTACTGTGGGGATATGTTAACTTAGATTAGGGTATTAGTGGTTTAATATGAATAAGATCAATCGCCGAACGAGACGGACAAGCGTCAGATCGGTTTTATAATAGAAAAATAAGTTGTATAATAATACAGTTTATATAGAATTAATTAGGTCATTATAGGCAGCTTCAGCAAAAATATTGGGAATAAAATAGATTACACGGAAGGAACGAAAGTTTGGTCAATGAATGTGCTCACATAAATTAAATAACTATCAAATTCGACTGTGACGCCGTGCTATTAACTGTTTTTTTTGTAGACCACAGTTTTCAAAACTTTATAGCAATTTTAACCGTTATGACTCTTAGCTAAGGAAAGGGCCAAAGACTATTACCCCCTCCTTGAAAAGTAAAACAAATTTTTTGCAAGATTAGTACTAGATTTCGTTAATTTTTCAACTAAATTAGTATATGTAAATAATGATGCCCTATTACAATTTCTATCTACGCGCCTGTTTGACGATACGTCATTTTTATATAAGCCCTTATAGTGTAATATTTGCCATAAACATATTTGACCGGACTCGACTCGAACTCGATACTCGCCGTGCTACCCGAACTCGATAAGGAGTTATACTAGTTATAGTCAAAACCAATGGCTTTATTTGCTAGTTATTCATAATTTCTTTGCAGACACTTATTATTATGATTACATTTCAGCCTTTGATTGTCGTTTACGATTGTGAAGAGTCTTGGAGAGAGAGAAAGAAACTTTAATTCACTGACACCATTATGGTGTTTGCCTTTTGACACAGTAACACAATTCAATCAATTTTACATAAAAATGAATATGCTTGTTAAATTACTTATGGTAATTATTATAACAATGATTATAAGCTATTTTTACTGATCCTCGAATAGTTGCTATTACTACCTCCTTAATAATATTATACTGTAACGTTGTTAAAAAGTTGTTAAAAAAATAAGTTCGATTTAAGTTTTTTCACGTGTTTTTTAAAACACAATAGACGTATTCAAGAAGCAAAACAGATTTTCTTAATATCATTTTCAATTGGCGAATCCTATCACTGATCATATCATTACCTTCACCATTTTTTACCATCATAATTTCGACACTTTTCTCATAAGAACAATTCAAATTCCGGTGTCACGACAAGAGTTTAGACTTGAGATTCGAAATCAGATCGTCGAAGTCGAATCCATCCGCGTGTGAATAATAAAAGAGAGCAGCCAATTTTGTTTTTTTAATTAACAATATACTGGTAAAACCATTTAGTTGAGTTTCTGGAAACAAATTGTGCATCAAAATTATTACCTAAAATGGAGGTTTTAACTGCTGGTGCTATTCAGGTACAAATTTTGTTTGCAAAATTATTGAAACATTAGGGTTAATCTGCAATTGTTCACGTAAAATACTCTGTCAAACAATTTTTCCATTTAGTTCTCATTAAAAAGAAATTTTTTTACGTAAAACAGGCATTGATTTCAAAGAAGACTGTGGAATCACCAATAGTTGTTCAAGTTTTGGTAATTTATATTCTTGTTTTCGACATGTTTTTTTTAAATTTTAGTTGAAAGAATTTATATAAATTGTGACCAGGACATTACAACTATTGATATTCGCCATGAACCGAGATTACTGATTACAATTTCGGATGGTTCTCATTCTTTGAACGACTGCCTCCTTCCAAAGCAGTTGGCGAAGCTGTTTACGGGAAATACTCTGGGAAAATATTCCATTTTGAACATAACTAGCGGGACTTCAGTACAAATTGATGAAAAGTAAATTGAATGAGTGAAAGTTTATAAAAGTTATTTTAGGAATTCTGGCATGTATATCAATCATTCCAAAATATTATTTCCTATTGCAAGATTTTACTTCTTAATCAAATCTGGAAAACCAATCAACTCTGCAGCGACTGAACAAATCGGTACCCCCTCACCACTTTGTGAAGTGCTCCTTGAACCGAATGGTCTAGACGAAGTAATGGAAGGGTTTTGCCAAATTAAAGATGTCAATCATTTTTCGAGGTTCACAAATAAATGCAAGAATTTAATTTGGTGGATTCCCAAATTTGCTATATGTATAAACAGTATTTTCGAATAAATGCTTTACAGAAATGTCAGTGTATGTGCTCGTGTCACTTCTAAGAGTGATTTGTCTTCTTGGAATAACAGCAGAGGCACAGGGAAGTATATTAATTTGCACATTCGTGATTCAACTGGGGAAATTGTTCTTACTGCTTTTAACAAGGCAGCAGAAGTCCTGCAAGCAGAAACAATTGTGTGTGCCTCCAGTTTTTAATTTAAATCCAATTACAAAAATTTCGAAATATTTAATATAGAAAATAATAATTATTTTCTACATGTATAGGATGGAAAAGTGTACAGTTTTCAAAACGTTGATGGCAAATTTGACACGATGAAAACGTTAAACACTACATCTAAAATTGTTTTTGATGTGAAATCAGTGGTAAAAGAAGAACCCAGCTTCGAAGAAATAATGCCAACTGTATCAGGCTGTTTCAGCCCTATTGTAAATATTACCAACTTTCCTCCTGGTGTATTAATTGGTGAATACGAGAAACATAAATAATTACTGATATTTAAAGTTCGAATATTTTGAATGAGTTTTTTTGAAGATGTCATAGGCATTTGCACGTCCATTGGAGAGGCAAATAAATTGCATAAACGGGACTCGCGTGAGGAAATACTCAAAAAGGAAATTACAATTGCTGATCAAACAAAAAAATCTGTAAACTTTTATCTATGTTATTTACCTTGAATATCTGTATACACATATAAGGTTTTAATAATCATGTACGATTAAGCAGATTAATGTTGCTGTGTGGGGAAAGTTTGCTAGTTCTCTTAGTGTTCAACTAGGTGACATCATTGTTATTACGCGCTGCAAAGTCACCAGCTTTGGAAAGAAGTCTTTGAGCCTTACTGGAGTCTCTAAACTTCTTGTAAGTGAATTTAAATAAAGCGTTTCCTGCGTAAATTTGCTGTTTGACATATTTTAATATCTGATAGGTAAACCCAGTAATGAATGAAGTCACCGTTTTAAAATCATGGTTCAATCAAAATGGTGCTACTAGTTTTCAAAATCTCAGTATGCCGATTCCAGAACGTAAGTTATAAATAAACGATAGTAAATAATCTGTTACAATTGTTATGTACAACAAAAATAATATATTCTTAATCGTTACATTTTGCCAAAAGAATCCAGGTCGTATAGTTTTCTTTGTGACATCGATACTGACGCTGAGGATAAGGAAATTAATGGAGTTGAATACTTCAGATGCAAAGCTACTATCATAAGTGCTAATACGAATTCCATATTGTATTACACTTGTTCGAATCGCGCCTGCACAAAGAAGGTTTTTGGAGCATATTTGTGAATCAATTAAATACTATTATTCAACATGTTTAATTATATTTTCTAAGTAGCTTAAATTTGAGAATTCCGGGTATTTCTGTACATCATGCCTAGCCGAAGTGTCTTCCCCAGTGCCAAACCTATTTCTTCAGGTATTATTACTTTTGATCATTTTTCATCATACGTGGACGTTAATAGTTGCGTTTCTAACAGTTGGCAATTCAAGACGATACAGACATTCGCACAGTCGTTGCATTTACTTCGTTGGCAGAACAAATTCTGAATAAATCAAGTGTAGATGCCGCTGCATTGCTCAAAGTTGACAAAAATAACGTCGATAATATTATTTCATTGGTATTGAATCAAGAATTTGATTTTGAACTGAAGACAAAAGTTCGTCTTTTTAAGGTAAATGAGTAGTAAATTTAAACCTATTGATCAAAAACTAATATGGACTGTTGCTTAAAGGACAAGAAGCTCTTGCAGCTAGAAGTCGTACGGGCTTGCTTAACGGAAGAAATTCTTGATGAGCAAGGTCATTTATTATTTCCAAATTACAAAACCAATATTTTTATTAAATCAAAAAACATTTTAAATATTTACATATAAATACACAGAACCAAATCCAAAAAAGTTGAAGCTAATGGGATGACCTAAGAAGTTCGTGGAATGAATCCGTGGAATCACGTTACTATTTTTACCGATATAAACCAAATGAAAAATAAATATGAGTGTGTAAAACAAATCACTATTGATTTCACATTTTGGGCTAATTCTGTTTAAAAATACAAGTAATAAAAATGTAATAATAAAATGTATGTGTACTATATTTATACATGGATATTCTCTCAATTGTAATAATTGTAAATAATTGCAATATCTTATATTAACCTACCGAATGAATGGGATAGCGCCCTCGAAAAAATTACGGTATCAGCTCCTTAATCTCTACCTACATCAGTAAACATTTAGTAGTTTTTTTAGTAACTTTGTACATGGAATGGACTGGTGGTGTTTGGTTTGAGAGGCAAGTGTGCAGTAAAGTGTGTTCGGAACTGGGCATGTTTCTTTTAATACTTCCCCAGGTAAGAAATTTTAATTGATGCCAAATCATTCGAATTTCAGTGTTGAACAATGTTGAAGACCTGTATAAAAGATAACATAATTAAACAATTTGGTCACAAAATGTAGAAAATTATGACTGAAATCAAAAGTAGATGAAAAAATTTGAATTGTAATTTTTAATTTTTGTTTATATGTTCAAGCAGACGTCATGTTTAGTTTTAGTTTGTGTAAAGACCCGCCTAATTTTTAATTTTAATTAGATCGTTCCGAACCTTGGATCGTCTACCACACCATGGAGCGCGCTGACGGCGGATGGGAAGGTCGAACTGCTCGTGTTGAGCGATTCAGCTGGAACCCTGATGGTTCTCCAGGACTTTCCAGACCTGGGTTCTGGAATGATCTCCAAAGTCCAAGTGGACAATAAAAATATTATTTTAGTTTTATCCCAAATATATTTTTGTTTATGTCCATGCAAATTATTCAGCAAAAGTATGTATAAATAAAGAAAACCGTGTACCAATTACTGAATTTCGTTCTTAAATATTACTTATTTACATTTATGAAGTTGTAATTTATTTTTATATGCACACAATGCATTATAAAATTAAACAAAATATTTTTGACATTCAGGACGGAATTTGAACGGTGTGTTTTGGATATTATTATTTCTAGCCATTTAATTACATTCGTAATTATTTCTTTTCAAACTGTCTTCATAATTGAAATATTCAGAGTTTATTTTAAGCTTTCAGACCAACGAATTTTTTTGGAAAAGCACAATTTCCACGGTGTAAAGGCACAACGCTTCTATGTAATCGTAATCATCATGTAAAGAGAGTTGATCAGGTGTATGTTATGTATTCTGTTGAACATTTGTGCACATGTTATCAAAAAAATTCCTGCACACCTGACAGGAAGATTGACATTTTGAAGTGGCCACTTTAATCTCTCAGATTAGAATGTCATACCGGTTTCCCACTATAACTAATTTGTTTCACAAAGAAAGCGCGTGATTTAGTAACACATGAATGAACATCTAATGCTAATGCTATCATCAATTAGGTTTGTCCCAAGCTAAACGTCGTATAGCATACTCCGACATAGCTAGCACCGCAAATTTACTATTATTAGCCACTATTGTGGTCTTGTTTTCAGAGTCCAATTTTACCCGAGAATGCTACGGATCCTTTCATCTTCCACCATACGAAAGGATATTATTGCTGGGCCAAGACCATTCAACCGACGAAAGATGGGATCGAAGTAAAGAAATGTCGGACGTTGTCCGACTGGCGCCAGGCTGAAAAACAGGCTGTTTTCCATGTCGGCGCTCCTTACAGAGGCCTCTGGGCCCCTGAAATCCACTTCATTCAGGGAAATTGGTACATTTATTTTGCTCTAGAAACCAATGGTCAGATTTTTGTATCGAACCTAGCTCCAACACGTTAATAAAGTTGAATTGAAGTGAATACCGATAATGCCAATCACCGCATGTACGTTATTTATGCTATTGAGGCTAATAATCCTCTTGGGGGATACAGTGCAATGAAAAAGTAAGTGAGCGTTAATGTTTTTGTACATCGTTAATAATGTATTTTTTAGTTTTATTCGGTTTTGCTTTGTTTCCAGAATTTGACATTATTCAGTGTTTTTATATTATTTTAAATAATTATTTTATTTTATTTGATTTATTTCTGCATTACTTACCTCTAATTTTCATCACTAGGAACCAATTTTTGGGATTTCTTTGGTCTAATATTAATTATTCATGAATTTATAGATTGGCCCCCACAGGCAATCTGGGCAAGTGACGGCACAGTTCTTCGGTATGGAAACGGCTGCCTATATTTCATCTGGTCTGGCTGGCCAACAATTTCCGCTGGCTTCCCCTCCGAACCTCTACATTGCTCCGATGAATGACTCAATGACCTTGGGTTGCCCCAGAGTCCTCCGAGAACGAAATAGCCGATGGGAACAAAATGGAGTTCCATTGCATGAAGGTCCATAATTTTCTTGTGCACAACGGAAGAACGTTTTTCATCTTTTCAGCTTCCGGAAGCTGGACAGTGGATTATTGTTTGGGAATGATCGGGATACAAATATGTTTGAGTTAAAACTCAAGCCTGTTATATAAATATTAACCACTGTTAACTAACCAATAAATATTAATCATTTATTTCGTATTACATAAATAATTGCCATATATTATACAAATATTTTACATTCGATTGTTTTTGGCTATGTCAAACGTTACTTTATTGTTGTACTATAATAACTTGTTAATAAATGTGTACACTTTAATGTATGTATACTTTATAATTGCGATTAAATAAAATTCTCTAAGTAATTGGTAGGTATTAATTAGATATTTTAATTTAATAAAGTCAGAAATTAATTTTGATTTGACTCTGACAACTATCACAAGTCAATTTATTTGAGTCGGTCGGTTGGAGAAGGAACCTTTGCTGATCAAAATGTATTTTGACCACAAAAAGGGTCACAATATCATCCCAGATAATACGGCAAAATCCTTCTCGCAAGAAGTAACAATTCGGATGATGATCTTCAAAATACTTTCGAGGAATCCTCCGAAGAAAATCCACAACTTCAGTTAAAAAAAATTCATTTGCCAACATTCTCCGAATGCACACTTTGCTTTCATCATCAGCCACCTCAGCTATGTAGTGAATATCTTGGTTTAATTTGGCGCAACCGATAATCTTCGGCTTCATTAGATATCGCGCCTTGATTTCTTCACGCTGAAGTATCCGGATAAACTAAAATTAAATGAAGCA
>JAQGAK010002532.1:0-19705 GCA_034696945.1 Lipothrix lubbocki
GTGGATATTACATCCGGTGGATATTACATCCGGTGGATATTACATCCGGTGGATATTACATCCGGTGGATATTACATCCGGTGGATATTACATACGGTGGATATTACATCCGGTGGATATTACATCCGGTGGAGATTACATCCGGTGGAGATTACGTACGGTGGATATTACATCCGGTGGATATTACACCCGGTGGAGATTACATACGGTGGATATTACAGTAGGAGAAACCCGAGTAACTTTTCAATCGTTAGAGTAGCATATCAAATCTCATTTACAAATATTACGTAATATTTCAAATCAAACACAAATGGTGACATAGCAACCAAATATATAATATACAGCAGGTAGCCAAGACGACGGGCAGCGGTGTCTGACAATATGGTCATGTCAGTTACATATTATTATATAACATTTTTTTCCGCATTACTATTCAATTTTTTGATAATCGACTTATTTCGAGTTTCACCCCGCAAAACTGATTACCGACAAACCAATCTTCCCATTTTAATAAAATCGTCATTAAGAGTCGTAAAATTTTATGCTCTTGGCATTTTGTAGGTTTTTCAAGATTATAAATTTAATTTATTAAAGAGTAAACGTTCAAAAAAATTAAAAAATCCGTTTTAATTGACTTTTGCTTAAAACTAAATTAGGCAACAAAAATTAAAAATGCGGTGGTGCAATTATGGACGAATCTGTTTACTTATTTTTACGTTTCCGAAATTTTTGGAGCCATATTTTAAAACAACCGAAAACAAAATTATTAAAATCCGAGAAAATTGACCTATTTTCTGCAAAAACAGTTGTTCCACTTTAATTAACATTGACATTAAATTCAAATGGTGGCGGGGTAATAATCTACGATAGACAGGAAAGAGAAAGGGAAGCTTTATAGCCATTGATAAGTTCGTGCATGTACTATTGGAAATTCTGTATCCTGGAGACGCGCTATGCTATATAAGCGCCCGTATTAAGTCATATATACATGATGTTGCGTAGTGCCGTATGCACTACGTAAACAGCAATGCATCTACATATATCCTTTCACTGCAGTGCCATCTGCCACTTTGTACCAAACTAAATAGTCACAAGAGCTTTACTAACTTGCAAATAGATGGCGTTTGCTCCTTGGGATTACAAATATAGCTATGCAGACAACATCCATAGGTTTTATTTATTTGCATTTACGCATGCGCATGTGAGATGCTCTCTTTAGTTCTTATGACGCCTGCGCGCGTCCCAGCATCTTCCTCTAGTTTGATGACTATAACTCTTCAGTGTGAATGTGACTTGAATGTGAAGGTTCAATAATAACTACTATCTATATACCCCAAGTATAGTGTACACATAAAATTAATTTTATTTATTTGGCTGGCTTATATTACTCTATAGTGCATTATACATTACGGTTGGCTTAATTACACTCATTATTATTTATATTATTAACTTACCTTCACTAGTACTACATTTTGTACTTCATATTCATACTCATTGTGAGTTCATCTTCTCTCACATCTCCACGAAGATACCTCACAAATGGTGGAGATTGCGGTTTCCAGTTTTTTGTGACCAAAATCCCCTAAAAAAATCGGTACAAAAAAAGTGCTACAACAGCGTGCAAAACATTATTTCTTTCTCTGGAAGTCATCATCTTTTCCATAATGCAATTGTTTTGTAGCATTAATTGTGACTTACCTTATTTGTGACTATAATCACCATAATTTTGTGTGATTTTTTTTGTCGGACGGAATTGTCATAATTTTGAACATTTTTTTCGTTCGTCTCATTTTCCCCATATGGTTCGGCATGGTCCATTATTTTTTCCGTATCCATTAAGTCCTTGAAAACGGCATGCTCGCCACGTCGATTCCTCAAGGCACATGGTCATATTGCTCCACCCACATTGGATTCGTCGCTATGGATTCCTATATCCAACACACGCATCCCGACGTGGATCTTCAAAACGTCTTGGATATTTTTGACATACAGCCGAAAGTTAAGCCGACAGCTGTCCCCACAACGCGACATGCTACCGCCGCCCCTTATCCTCCAAACACACACGTTATTGCAGCAGCGACTGCCCCTCCTCCAGTCATCGTTTCTATTCCAACACACATGGCTCCTGTCGTCAATCATGGGTGTGTCCGGCCGGCTCCCACGAGATTCGCGTATGTTGGTCCACACTTCACTCTATATGGACATCAGAAAACCCATGTGCTGACTCATCAGCCACAAGTAGTGAAGACTGCCTAGCCACACCCTACTAATCTTCAGCATACATATATGCCGCCACCTCAGACTCAGATCCCACCGACAAAAATACCGGTTTTTCCGGGTCAACCAGCGCCAGTAGTGCCTCCGGTTGTTCCATCCATCACCCCATGCACTTTTCAAGGGTTTTCGGGATTTTTGGGACAACATAATTCCCTTTCAACAAGGAGAATCGGCGTCCGAATTAATCCGACAAGTGGATAATCTAAAAAATCGGTTGGCTCTGGACGATCTTTGTTATGTTAACGGGCTCTATAAGATCTTCAAACACCCCACTAATGTTTCTTTATCCAAATGGTTCCAATCGCTTCTTTCGACGATTCAGTATATGAAGTCTCAAGGGACTCCAGCGCCGGACATCTAGAATCACGTTGCGGTGAAATTCATCCGATTTTTCGACCGTGTGGGCACCAGCATCGATCACCAAAACGAGCTGTCGGAGTACAAATGGAAACAAGGTATGAGCTCTCTTGATTTTATTACCAATTTAACTCGGTTGGCTAAAAAGGTTAATCCGCATATTGGTGAAGAAGAAATTATTTTATATGCTCGTTATAAATAACCTGATGAAATGGGTACGTTAGTGGCAGGGGTTGCAAAGGGTAATTTAGCTAGTTTTCGTCAGGAATTAGATGGTGTTCTGAAACGCTGTGTTCAAAGTTCTCCGTCCGTTTCTTTTGCTGTTCCATCTTATTCCAGTGTTGAAACTTTTCGTGCTGAAGGAAATCCTTCTACGTGCATTTATTGTACGAAAACATGACTTGGAATGAACGGCCAAATTGTAGACTTTGTGGGTATGTCGGGTAAGTTGTTGATTTTAGTATAGTGTGAGGAACGTGTTGAGTCGGGCAAGTTGTAGAATAGTTTGTCGAGTCGGATAACTTGATGGCTCTGTAAACTCAGGTCGAAATGTCGGGTAATTTGAAGGTGTTGTCGGGTCGGGTGAATTGAAGTTAAGGAATAAAATGTCGGGTAAATTGAAGGGATTTGTCGGCTAACTTGTATCCGACACACAATTTTTTAGCTCAAAGTCGGGCAACTTGTACCCGACCAGGCTGGTCGGGTGTTGTTGTCGGGTAAATTGAAGGGTTTTTGGTCGGCCAACTTGTACCCGACACAATTTTTTGTCGGATGTCGGGTGACTTGAAGATTTTGTATAAAAGTCGGGTAGAATTTGTCGGGCAGATTGAAGGTTTTGGATTAAAATGTCGGCTAACTTGTATCCGACAAGTCGGCTGGTCGGGTAACTTGTAGTTGCCGAAACATTTAGTTATTTTTTAATTATAATAATTATTAAAAATTAAATAATTATTTCTAAATCATATTACTACAAATTAATCACAAATTAAATAATAATTATATTAAATTGTTTTACTTAAAATTAATTAATATTCTAAGAAAATTTGATTTCTGGTGATGTTAAACACTGACAGGAATTCACAGAAATAATATGAATTATTTAGATTAAATGCTTACAAAACATTCGGCGCGGCGAATTCATCGGAACTCCAGTTGTCCAAGTGTCCGAATCAGGATCGTAAATTTCGACGACATTCAGTCCAGGCAGTTCATCCCCGCTATGACAATCCACAGCACCGCCTAAAACGTATATTTTTGATTGGAGAACCCCCACGGCAAGTCCGAATCTTGCAGTTGGCATGGCTGTTTTCCTTTCCCAAATATCTTCCACAGGATCATAACATTCGACGGAGCTCAAAACGGAAAATTCTTGGTAGTTTCGGGAATAACCGCCAAACTGTATATAAGAAACAATCAACTTTTTTTTGAATTAAATTATTTAATAAAATATTATTTTTGAACGACCTATGGTCAAACAATAAAACGTACAACAAATATCCTTCCATTTGCTACTGCCATATGGAACTTATGTCGTGGGAATCTCATCGACGCCACCAATTGGACATTACTCCTTTCCACGTGTGAGAAGCCAATTGTTCTACTCCGAGAGCACTCCAGATTCAAAAGATGAGGATACTCATCCGGGGTCAGCAAATTGAATCGCTCCACCAATTGAAGAGTGTTTCCTGCTTTTGATAATCCTCCAATCTGTAATTTGACATGAAACATGTAATTTAATACATACACACAATTAATAAATTTTAGATTCCAGGATCGTGAATCAAAAATTAAACGGAAATTAAGAAGTTGTATGCTGATTGACTATAGGAAAAGCTTAACACTTAGTGTTAGGACAATAAGAAATTTATAGTTTCCAGTTTTTAATCTCCAGTAAATATTCTCACCATGTAGAGCATGCTGTCCAAACGGATGGCTTGAAATTCCGTTCGAATGGCAGTTGTGTAAAAAATCCTTAGAATCCAAGTGTTGTTATCATTGTCAAATATCTTCATAAACTTGCAGTCATCCGTTGTAAAGGATTTCTCCTTGGAATTGACATGGTAAAATTTGTCACCATCATAGAAGATGCTGTATCCAAGAGCACCGAAGGGAACTGTCCCGAATGAATTGATTTCTCTTGTCTAAGATGTGATAATTTACAAAATAGTTTCTTGTGAGAATTTCGATTATATATGTAAGTCAATAATAATTAACAAAAAATAAATAAATAATAATAAATAATAATAAAATAAATAATAATTAATAATAATAAAATAAATAATAATTAATAATAATAAAATAAATAATAATTAATAATAATAAAATAAATAATAAATAACAATTACAATAAAATAAATTCATGATATGCAAGTTGTAATTTTTTCATAATGTTTTGTATAAAATCTAGTCTTACCTGAATATTAAATGAGCAAAGGTACTTGCAAGATTCCTTTCTACATATAAAGTAGACGTCGAAAATCCCGACTTCCGAAGATTCCATAGCATCGTTGGATTCAGAGTCGTAAAAGCAATAGTTCCTCTTTCGCTTCTTATTACTCGAACTTTCATCTTGATCGTCTTCCGGCTCATCATCCGCATCACTCATTAATTTGCTAGAACTAGTAGCTCTGGTTTGGCTACTTTTCAGCGAAATATTTTCCGCTTCAAATTGTGATGCAATCTCTTCGACAACAGCAACATAGTACTTCAAAACATCTGGAATTTCGAGCAAGAACGGAAATTCTTGATGGAAAACTTTGTGCAAAGTTTTTAGGTGGATTTCCAAGAGCGGGATTTCCCGAATGAGGGTCATAGAATATTGATTTCGTTCATCATCGTCCTTTTTATCCAGCCACTGAGCCGTTAGCTCCAACATTTGCTCAGTCTCGACGAAATGACGTTGATTTTGGAATCGGATGATTTCTTGAATCTAAAAATTGAAATTGTTACAAATTTAGAAACTAAATTTTTAAATAAAAATCCGTTGGTAAAATAAAACGCTGTTTGATCTTCAATTCTAAAAAGGGTTTTTTCTTAAAAACTTACGCTGACAAAGTCAAAATTCCGATACTCGTCGCTATTTCTTCTTAAAACACTAAAGTTTTCGAAAATAAACTGGAGACAATGCGTCTTCAAAGCATTTTCATTCAGTAAGCAAGCAAAGCTCAAATACTCCCCAACATTTAATGTTGACATTGAATCTCGAATGAATCGGAAGCATTTCATGAATAATGGCTTTAGCATGAATTGTTTGGCTCCAGCCAGAATTTTCCCTACGGACGTGCTTCCCAAATCGATTTCCCCCCCGGAATAGATATACCTTTCAATAATTCAATGCAAGAAATAATGAATTACGTAAATTGTTATAACTATGAAAATATTCGTTTAAAAATAAAAAAAGAAAACAATTACTCCAGCAAACTCCCCAAAGTAGCTTCATCAATATTCGGAATATAAAGGACATCGCTATCCTGCAGATCCAGTTGTTCTTGAAAATATGGAGACACATTTGTCATCAAGACCTTGTGGCATGAGTAGATCAATTTCGAATCATCGACAGTCGACTGGATCGACAAATCACAGTATTTTTTATTGCTGTGGAATTCACAAAACGAATAAATAATAGAATATATTAAATAAATAATAAAATAAATAAATAATAAAATAAATAAATAATAAAATAAATAAACAATAAAATAAATAAACAATAAAATAAATAAACAATAAAATAAATAAATAATAAAATAAATAATTAATTAATTAAAGCTACCGTCTGAGGCATTGCAATGCCGAGAAATCTATTTGAAACTCAGCTGCATCGGCAATTTGTCCGGAGTTTTTAATGACTTCGGAGGATTCTGGTTCCGAATTACTCATTTTAAATGAGCTCTTTTATTAACAGTAAACTAATATGAATGATTTGACACTGTTAACTACAATAAATGATAATAAAATACAAAAAATTGAATTTAATTATAAATAACGGATAACACTGCAGTCAAGTTCCGCTTACTCTTCCTCGTGTTCGTCGTGAATATTTAATACGAAATAATGTTTGTCATTACGCCATTTAATAACATTCCAGTGCGCATATATTGCGTTAGGAAGGTCTAATTGCGAAGGGATTGAGGGAAGGGAACGTTGACTACTTAAAATTTTAAAATGATTAAACCCTTAAATTTTTTCTCATAGACGGCAGCTCTGGGTAGTTTTATAATAATTATTATTCCCATTAAAATTACTAAATTAATAATAATCATAGATTCATCATATTGGTACAATTAATTCAGACGCCATCTAATATGCGTTAATTATGTTAAAACAATTCAATTCACGTGTCCTAAACATTTCCATCTAATATACTTTAATGTCAAATTCGACAATGGATTTTCAAATAAAAATAGGTATTTTTAGATTTTGTGGCCGTCAATGCGCTGTCAAACATTTGTTTCGTCAATGCGCTCTCAAACATTTGCTTCATCAATGCGCTGTCAAACATTTGTTTAATCAATGCGGTAATCAGTGTAGGCTAAATAAATGAACATGCCCTCATGTTCCTTCTCGCCCTTCTGAAAATGCCCTACCCACTGGGCAAATGCCCAAATCTCCAACACTGCTTGAATGCAAGAGATCACCATTTCCGAATATATGTACAAATATCCTTTTTAAAGTTTGAATTTCAAAATTAGCTCTCCATTATTTAGCATTGCAACGACTCATGCGGAGAAACTGGATTATTTTCGCTTCCTACAACTTACATCATACTATCATACAGGAATTTTACAGCGGCGCGGGCAGTTGTACTGACAAACAAAACAAAACCCAAGTTTTTAAAGGACAGCCAATTTTGAATTCGAATATATGTGCCATGTCACCATGTGATCACTTATTGTAGTCATATAGTCCCGCATAAATGAGTTTTACGTTTACCAGATGTGTGACAGTTATACACTTGCCCCTTCATAAATCGGTCTTATTTATGAGTACTTAAGTTACATGATGTGTTTAGTTTAGGTGTGGGCTACATGGGCAACATCGTGCAAGTGTTTCTATGGTCACATGTGCTTTAACGTAGTAAAATGCCACTCAATGCACATAAGGCTTATTTGTCTACACATATACTTATGTGTATACCCAACAATAATTATTGCATCACCATAAATTCCATGAAAAATGTAAACTTTAAACCAGGCATCCTCACTTTGGGGACCGCGGTCCACTACATCGTCTCCATAGAGTTAACCTCGACTCAATGCTCCCAAAATTGTTTACACTAGAACAGGCTTCCCCACTTGACTTGACCTGAAGGTCCACTATCAGAATCACAAACCCGCCGCGGTCCCCTTCTGAAATTTTACCTAATTTTTGTATTAATAACGAACACATTGCATTTATAGTTTAGCAATGCGATCCGTGCATCATTATTTGCATGTTTTGGAGCATTGAACTTGGACACTTCATATTTTTGGCAGAATTTAAAGAACTGGTGATTTACGTATACGGTATACCCAAATACGTATACATATGTATATATGTATTTCTTTGTGAACACACGATTTTTCCACCATATCTAGACTTTACATATTTGATAGCGGAAAGCTGGAACAGAATCCAAATAGTTACGTCGAAACTGTCAGGTTCAGTAGTTTAAAAACATGAGTTAAAATAACAGGAATATTTTCCAAGCAAGCGCTGTGTTGCTTTCAAAATATTGTATCGAATTGTGCGCTCCTTTGCATAATTCGTCTTTAGTTTTACGATTTATTTACGTAAACAATAATTATTCTGCGTTTGTTGTCAATAAATATTTGGCTTGAAACCTTACTTAACAAACCAAGTCCGACAATAGAAACATTTTCCGTAGAGAAAAGCTCTAAGTAAGTTAAAGTAAAAAAAATACGGATTCGGTTTTCTGACATTTTAGAAATTATTTGTGTGAATAGCGTTTTGCAATGTACATGCCACATTTTTTTAAAGCCATGAATTGGACTTGCGAGGACTTTTTTAAAGTTTAAACTCATTTTTAAAACGACTGGACCTGATAGTTTTGACATATTTTTCTTATTGGATTCCCTTCCAGCCTTTCGGTTGTAAATGTGTACATGCACATGTTGCCTAAATTCGTAAATATTTGGGTGTAACTGATCAGTTCTTGGAATTTTGGAAAAAATCTGAAGTGCATAGGTTTAATATTTAAGTAAATGTTTGTTTACGATACGAACATTACGTTTTGCATCGCTAAACCAACAGTACGTTCTGGACCGTATTACTTGAAACATTCATCAACAAAATTTTGAAGGGGATCCCCGAGGGCTTGTAGGTAGGGAAGAAAAAGGACCTTCATGTTAAATCAAGTGGGGAAGCCTGCAGTTTCAACCCTTGCTGCTGGGTAAAATTACCAAGAATTTTTAAATCGTCCGTTACAAATGCCTTCCGCGGGGTGGTTAAAATTAACAATTACTATATGGGGACTGTCAGCATAATTATATCCTCCCCATCCCAAGCAACTCTGAGTGCATAACTGCCATACGTCATAAACCATTTAAATGGCTCGTAGTTCGAAATCCCATTTACCAATGGCGCAGCCGCTAACAAAACCCAAACAGTACACATGACCATGAGGGATTACCATAAATGGAATGTCAAATACGTACATTTCTATGCATCCTTTTCTTTTCAGGCAGCAACAAAATATATGCAGCCTTGAATAATATCAAACGCTCAATTAAAATATCGGCGTATACATACACATATGTATATAATGTATATAAGTACAAGGTTACAAGCTTTCCTATGTATGATTTCATTTACGTACCGCGCATTGTTTTATCCATTTGCGTATTATTTCATTCAATTTACTTTTAAACCTTCCCACATGTGTTAGACATTTAATTCAATAATAAATTCTAAATAATTTCTTTATGATATCCCTTTCCTCCTTTCTTTGTGTAGTCTATATATAAGTATATATTGATCACCCCAGTTCCTAACTCCAACAAAAATATACAGGATTTTCCATTCTAATAAATTTCCATTACCATATACCATGATAAATTTTTGCTAGCAGTCCATTCACTTACCACCAACCAAGGACAAAGTAAGCATAAATAAATTATCGCCATTATTCAAGTATAGTATAAGCAATTATTAGTAAAAGGCTCTAAACTCCTGGAAACGAAGGTTAGGCCTATATGTACTAATAGTTTTGCTAGAATAAAAACACATCTGTGCTCATTAATTGCCAGCGATGCCAATTATGTTCGTCGTATAGTTAGTGTGGAAGATTCTAGCGAGTACATACAAATTTACTTTGCATGTCTATTACTTATATTGTCATGACCCATTTGTACCTAATTAATTTCCCTTCGATACCATTTATGCATACGTCAATTTGTGGTAATTTATTTTTCCTTTTTTTAAACGTTTATTAACTCAGTTTGCTACTTAAAGTTCAAGGTCTGAGATATCTCCATTTTTCTTAAATTCAAGATATAGGTTATCTACCATCAAATTGTTGCAAAGCGTGATTTAGTTCCGATTTTTAAAATATCTAAATCAAGCATTGTCATCTAAAACAATTGACATCCCAAGGTATTTAAAATTATTTGATTTGGTCCCATATCGTCGCTATGAAATGTTGGAGTTAATTCACCTTGCATTTAAAACGATGGTGGATAATCTTGCATTTAAAATGATGGTGGATAACCATCTGGCATTTAAGAAAAATGGACCTCCAGTGACGTAGTGGCGACTAGTAATCTCATATTATTATTTTTGTCTAAAAACAATGTACCATTTTAGTTGACCATATTGTAAATAGGTAACACATGAATAATTTGTTGCGAAGCTGAAACTTGTTTTTTATACATAATTCCAATCCAAAGTTTTGAAGGCGTTGGCTTCATTGATACTTTGTATTATATATGCATCCAAGCCTCGTGCTTAATACGTCAAAAGTTATATAAATCCGTATTTGTCGGGGTATACAGGGCAGGGGTAGGCTTTGAAAAAGGGAGCAAGGACTCTGAAAGCAAAAGGGAAATGATTCCCCCAAACTCCCTTCTAAATGTTCGATATCCTGTGTAGTGCATCGTTGAATTTCATGGGAAGCATATCCTGCGAGGCAAAACGGGGGGTGGTGTGCGTTCACTTACTACATCAAATAAGGGAAAACAGCGTCATCATGTATAAGCAAATGCAGTGTTATTGCAGTGTTCTTCATTGAGTACATTCTGTAGTTCGTCCGTATAATAGAGGAAAACCAAGACCACACTACCACGGCTCGACTCTGTACAACAGTTCAGCAGTAGTGAGTAGTTTAGCATTATAGCAGAAGACGAAGAAGTGTCCCCCTTATTTCGTATAACTTTTGGGCGTAATGTATATGTACATGTGAATGCATCAGTACCAAAAACTTTACATTACTACAGTCCTAATGCTAAACTCCCAGCGCCCAGCAGTATAGAATGTAATATAGCGTTTGTTTTTCTCTCCCGATCACAGCTGCTCGCCTACGTTCCACTGCTGGCTGCAATATTTGAAGGATTTAGCTTTTTCCTTTAGTCGTCGCGTATATTTGTGTGTGCCGTGTATTTCATACACGCGAGTCCTCATAGCATTTGGAAACGTATCCATAGAATAGAAGCGTTCTTCGTTTCGTGGGAAGGTTCATACACTTGATTTCGCTGCGGGGCAAACAATCCTGTGTGTAGTAGTAATAGTAGTACAGTATAGTGTTTTGTTCACACAACTTCCAACCACTGCTGCTTTTTGACTGCAGTCGCCCTGTACTGTGTAGCTATACGAAGCAACACTGATTTCAAATACGTATATGACTCAGAGCACTACATAGTTTCTCTATGACTTTCCACAGTTTCCACTCTTACCAGTGGTGCGGGAGCTTCCAAAAGACTGACATCATACTAAAATACATTGTGTTGGTTCGTACTGCACGATTCTCGCTCTATAGTGGAGTACCAATTTCGTTGAGCGGAATTTAAATTGAATTTAAATTGACATTTGTTTCTTAACGAAAACGTTTGGATTGACTGTACCAAGCTGTAATAACGTCACTAACGTTTCCCGGACGGGGATAACGTCAATATTTTATTTAAAGTTAGCGGTGTCCCATGGTTGAATCGAATCGTTTCTTGTCATCGGCCGTGCATTTCTACGTAGTCAGTGGTGGGTTTAATGGTGGTGGTCAATGACTCATATGTCCATTGCCATACCATTGTGATCACATAGTGGTTTGAATATATGTACAATATACAATTATCTGCAGTCATAACCACAATTGCAGGTTACTCATTAGTCATTGCGCCTGCGCGGAAATTCTGGCAGTTGCGTGTTATCTCCGCTGCTGATAAATTGGGAAGAATTCAGTGTATTCATCGAATCCGTCACTGACTGTAGGCAGAAGAAGTTCCAGACCTCTGGTAACTTTATCTGGGTTATCAGCATCGCCGATTTAATCGAACGTCGTCACCATCATCCGATACTGTCATCAGGCAAGGTTGTGCGAATTATTGAGCGGTGAGTTAATAATATATGCATTGTTTTTTTTTATTATCGCTCGCATTGCAAAATTAAAAGCTTTATTTTGCAAATATGTACCAAGTATTGTTTGTAATTTCTATTATATTATTTATATTCGAATATTGAATACATTGTCGTGCGTGTCTTTCAACTTTCAAATATTTGTATGCAGTATGTATAAGTTTTTGTGTCGTCTGTGTATTTATACGAGGTTTTATTTTTTCCTTGTGCCATAGTTTATCTCTATATCTAGGTTCATATTTATTCATGATCAGGTATTTTATTCCGTTGAAACTTTTTTTTATTTCGTCTGCAGCAGCAGCGGACTAAATTGTACATGCAAGGTCTCCCTTATGTATATCAAATTTTTGTCCCAAATTCCCTTTCAGCCCATCAAGTTTTGCATGTCATTCAAACACACAATTTTTTAATTTTTTATGTATGCATTGCCTCACCAAGACGTGGATAATCTAAAGTTGAAATATGTCAAGTAAAGCTAATGGGGATGCATCTAACGTGATTTTAAATTATGCAAAAGGAAGTTCCTTGTTATAAGTACATTGCGCTTTTCCTGGTGTACTTTATTCTAAAATTTTTAATGCCTTTGCTAATTTTAGGCATTCGATGCAAATTAATCAATAATATTAAGACTCATTTGTTGGGCAGGAGTTCAAGGTCTTGGATTTAGTGTCATATATTAGAAACTAATTCAATAATAAGCCCGTATATGTGATCATATACGAGCATTCTCAGTACGATTTAAAATATTCCAGGATAAGAATATAATCACTCGATGATTAAATGGCTTGTGACGTCAATAGGTTTTCCGTTGGTAGAGTAAATAAAAACTATGTTGATAGTTCTACATACAGGCCTACATTAAATACAGTTCCTGATTGAATTCCGCATGTTGATTTCCTGGTACGACAAGTTGCCTCAAGAGAATCAATTGATTTTGTTCTAAGTTGAGCAATCAAATCAGCTAATTTACACTAAAGTTTCGCCAGTTTGCCTATAGCGTTTTTGTTGCGCAATAAGAGTTTTGTTGGGGTTTACCATTGCATCAGCGGATTTTCATAGTTTCAAAATAATCCAACAAACCACGTTGCGTATGGGGAATTCATCCATGATTAGTATGTACCATACACAAAATTTGTATTTAATGTAACACCCTATTTGTTAGAATAAATGCGAACCACCGTCAAAATTTAGAACCTTCACCACCAAAACGCTACAATCAGCATAATAATCGATAATGTGTGACAGTCACGGAACCTGCCGCAGCAGTTCATGCCTTCCATGACGGGACTCCTTGGTACATACTCCACGGCGTGAAATGCGTCAGGTTAACTGGCGCTCTTGGTTATAGTTACGTATTTTCGTGAGGGAATATTCCGTTTGCCGTGGCTGCAACCGATAAGTTTACTTCGATTGAGCGGCGTATATATGTATTTCCAACAACGTTGGATTTCGAAACAGCTGACAAATTAAGACAGTATTTGATAACCAAGTGCGTCATAGTTCCTTTAGGGTATTATAGCGACGTTACATATGGCAACTTTTTTACAGCGGTCAGCAGCACGATATTGTACATGTTTACATATATATGTACAACGGCTGAGCAACCTTCTTTACAGCGGCCGATTTCTCTTTTACGCATCAATAGCTTCTATATGTCGCTGTTGAAAAATCAAATGTACTTATTTATAGACCATTCTTAAACAAGATGTTACACGATGTTCCACAAGCATTCGAATACAAAACTGACTATGTCATTTAAAAGCCTTGACTTTGATTTACGTTGTTTTGTTAGCAATGGCGCACATATACAGGGAGGAAATTTGCGCTGCTGATGGAAAATCACTGAGATTTTTTCTTGTACATATAGTAGAAGGGGGAAATACATATTCCATTTTCTAGGGAAATATTCCAGAAGTTTCTACCGCATATGTGACTTTGTAATGTTAAACAAACTGGAGTATATTTCTTTTGCATTCATAACTTTGAAAAAATTATATTCGGAAACTGCAGTCGCTGTTTCATTTTAGCTGTTTTTCTGTCATTAATTATGTGGAGATAATTATTAAAATACATTTGACTCTTCGACGACTTTTTATTCCATGCTAGTACTTTGCTGCATATTACGAGACTTATATACGTAATTAATTTAATAAAAATTAATGTTCGCAAAAAATGGAAGTTCTTGTGGAAACTACGGCAAAGGAATAATTATTGCTCAATAATCTTGATATTTTGAGTCACCAAAATCCTACGGCCAAGTCATGCAACACTGACGATGAGTAATGCTCCTCTATGATCCACAACACGTACTACAGCATGCCCACCATGCATTGTCAGTTGCCATAGTTTCGGGCAGATCACGCTACTGACGCTGCAATATCATTTGTTGCACAGTTCTCTATTTGTTGGTGTTGGTTCAGTTTGCCCGCAGGTGATAAGAATCCTTATCGGCCAAATACCACGCAGCTGATTTGGTATTAAGAAAGTTTTTCCAGTACATACCACGTGATGACAGTATTATAAATCCATTAAATTAAAGTTTCATTCAGTGTCAGTGAAACTATGACACGTGTGTTCTCATACTTTATAGATTCATTTCCCATGCATTTTTAATACCATTTGGTTGAATTAACACGGAAGATATTTCAACAGTAAGTATTTTTACGTTCATGCACTTCTTGTTATTCTTGATATTATTGAGGATTAAAAATTCTGTGTTATCGTGTTACCATGTTATCGTTTTAGCATCATTTTACTTTAATATAACATATTTGCAAAGTTTGAGCAGGAAAATTGTATTTTTTAGCAGGTAATATTATGCTTTTTGTATTGCACACAGGAAACGTGCATAGTTTATTTTAGCAGGAAGGGCAAATTTTATTATCTTCGTCGGCGCATTTAAATACGTACTAATTTTTGTGGGCGCGTTCAAAAACTGCTCCTCGTATATTTGCGCACTAAATCTTAAAACTACAAAGTTTTATTTAATTTCGCGCGCTTTATCCTTATCTTTGCAAAGGAGTTTTTGTGTTTTGTAGACAAACTTCAATATTTTTATTTTTTAAAAATTATTTTACTACCATTTAATTTTCCCTGGGAGCATGTAAATATTATTTCCTACCATTTACCTCTGGGCGCATGTAAATATTGTTTCCTACCATTGACTTCTGGGCGCATTTAAAACCTCTCGAAACATGTAAATACTATTTTGTACCACTTCTGTAATTATTGTTTTGTACCGTTTAAGTTGTGTGGGCGCATTTAAATATTATTTTCGGATCAATTAATTATCCTAATGCGCCTGGAAGTATTATTTGGTACTATTAAATTATTAATTGAATATTATTTGTGCTTTAAATATTATGGGCTCAATTAAATATTATTTGCGCAGTGAAGGGTTATGAATTTTTATAGTCGCCATAGAAGAGAATATTATTTAATTAGTTCTGACGTTGTCGCAGTTGCTTGTTAAGGCTCCTATGAAAACAAATTATTCAGTCGTATAGTAAAAGCGTCAGCCATTGGTACTGACGTAAATTATTTAATAATACTATCGTATATTTGGTTAGCATTGCAATAAAAATGGCGGTGGTTTATGTCATTATTTTGAATACACATGTGCGCATATGTATATGTACGTACTAGCTCTACATATATGTATATGAAGCATAATGTTGAGAATAATATTTGAAGCAACCTACTTACGAAGGTTATTATTAGCATAGCATTTTAGCATCTATTAAAATATCTCATTTTCCCTTATCTCGCTGTCGTGCAAAGGGAAGTTATTATATTCTTTTTTTCATTCGCCACAATTTATTATCAAGCCCATGTTTATAGCGGTGGTATGTACGTACACACGGTAATGCGCACTGTGTAGTACAGAGCTCTAGCATCAAGGGGCATATATGTAATAATTTGCTTGCTTTGAACGACGGATGAACAAACAGGCCAGCACGTTTTTCTATACCTACCGTCGTCATATGAGAGAGTACATTAATACAGCATTTATATAGAGTTAATGGAGGAAATATGAACTTAGCATCTTTTCAGTATTGAGCAAGCTGCAAGGGAATTAACTTCTACGCCACAAACATTGTCTGCTTGTTGTTGTATAAAAAGTACCAAAAATCTTGTGGCTTCGTTCGCTGACGTCTATGTACACAACTTTAATTTATACATCTGTGCAATTACCAACACACTTTTATGGGAAATTCAATATATTTGACTATTATATACACTAAACTTGAGAAGTGACATGCTTATACAACCAGCTTCACTATTTACTACTGCGTACATACAACCACTTCTGGCATAAATAATCTTTTCTGGTGATTTTCCTTTAGAGGAAGTTATATTTTTTTTACGCTGTCGATCTTCTTCTATGTACTGTATATGTATTTTATTTTTAATTATTTTTGTTATTATAACAAAACAATTCCGACTAACGACAACGAGGGAATTTTCAAATAAAAACTGGTTACTGCCTAACTCGCCGATATATATTGCCTTTGGTAACTGTCGTTGAATTTTTCAAACTTCTCCCGTTAATAAAAAGTTTCGACTGCTGCTAATGGGATTCATCCAGAAAATCCAGTCAGACTGGAATTATTCAAGTTTATTTGCCTGACGCAATTATTATTATTCAATAAATAAATGGTGATCTGCGAACCGCGCTCCAAGGTAAACAACTTATAGTTTATAGCAAAAGGGCAATCAATTAAATATTTCTTGGTATAGTGCGCAAACTGGGGAAATAATGTGCAGTAAAATATTATTTACTAAATAAAAACGGGAGCTTAACCGTTTACATTTAATATGTTGTTTTAATATGTACATTAATATGCACTGTTTTACATTAACCATTTATGAATAAGTGAATTGTTGAAAGAAGCGCGCCATCTTCAGATTTAGTGCTCAGTCCGCCATTATTGTTGGAGAAAATATTTATTTATACTGATCAAGATTTTTGTGAATTCCAGTAAACTGGAGCGAGGGAAGTTCAAGACATTCCATACCAAGGAAATGGTTGGAATTTTATCAACCCGCGTCATGGGGCAAGTTACTAACATTAAGGTGTGCCACCAGCAGGAGGTAATTATATTCCGCCATTTTATATTTTTTTCAAAATAGTAAACTAACTATCCCTGACTTGTTAACTGTCTATTTTAAATTTAATTTAACTAAATATAATTCAGTAGAATTGCCTGATTGCTATTTATTTTGAATTTAAAAACATTCGACTGGTCATATTTTATTCAATTAGGCCGGTTTAATTTGGTTTTAATTTCAACGTTATTTTTTTATTTAAAAAAGAAGATAATTAGTAATAGTTTTAAAATTATTATTATTTTCTGGTATAGCTATATTAATAATTATCCTCCGCCGACGATAATTATTATCGTCGGCGAAGGATCTTAAAGTACCAACTGGACCACGTGGCAATGTCTTAATGTACCAACGCGGGAACGCTCAAAATTCTAAAGGCAAAAAGTACCACTAATGTTTAAGCGTGGAATTCTTACTTTTGGTATGTTTAGACATTAGCCACGCGTGCAGTTGGTCCTTTCAGATCCATCACCGACGTTATATTGTATAATGATATTTTAATTATGTTTTGGTAATTATACCAAATCTCTCAATAAAAAAAAGTAGGGTTGGTAGCTTGACAAACTCAAGGTTTGAATTTCCGCAATAATTATTTTTTTGACTATTTGATTTAGAAATCACAACCAAAATCTGGCGGCCCACAAGCAAGAAACAGAGCGTCGGAGCGGTTGCGACAGAGGCAAAAACGATCAGGTTAGTGAGATTTCTAACTAAATAAAATTAATGTATTTCGGGATAGTCAATAATAATAATAGCAAATAAAAAAACGCATCCACGCGTTCAACTTTTATTACAGGATATGTGCATAGTTTTTTGTTTTGTCTTTTTGAACTCAACAGTTGTGAAATATTTCAAATGACTTAATATGCATTTTAATAACGAATTCTAATATTATTACAGAGTTAGCAAATCGAAGGAAATCCCTAGTTTTGCAACCACCACATCAGCCCGCGGTGGAATTATCACACTTTCCCATCGAGCACGGCAATCCCTCTCATAAAATACTTTACATGACGAGACTGGGATTAATACCGAAATCGCGTGAGTAAACTTGATGTTATTCTATTGTTTTTCAATTATACTGAACCAATTTACTTTTCTTATCGGTCGATGTGAAATTTCAAACGCAATTATTTCAAACCTCTCTGACAAAGTATATTTTTGTTTTAAAAATTCATCAAGTGTGGATTTCAATTTTGTAAATTTACATTTGCACCAAGATTTTGAACTTGTTTTCATAATTTTACAAAATATAAATTTAACTGTCAATCGGAAATATTTTTTAAATCGGCGAGATTTTAAACCAAATTGTTTTTTAAATATTTGCAGAGAAACTTCTCCCACCATTTCTTTCAGTGCCTCGAATAAGCGAAGAAGAAATCAAGAATCACATGGTAATAATAAAAATTTGGAAAATATAATTTTTAATGAATCCCTACAATTATTTCACAAAATTTGGTAATATGACAATTAAATTATTATTTTTAATTATTTGATCTAATCGACAATAATTGTTTATCCTGCAGCAACCTAAGAAACTAGAAACTCATATCCCTTTACCCACGATCTTCGATTCCATGCCCGAAATTGACCTTACGGCTGACTCCGATGAAGATCTGGACCTTGAGCTCATGGTAACGCCAGACATACCAGAGTTCTTCGAAGAGATAGTGAGGAAAAAGCCGAAGATAGAAGCGATCCCGGAAGTTTTAAAGAATCCTATCCCAATTATATCATGGAAAGAGGCATCGCCGCCACCAGTCGTTGAAACCAAAGCTTCCCCAAATCAGAAATTTTTATTGCAATCTTCCTTTGCGCCCGTCAAAACACCAACCAAAGAAAATCAAACTAGTGTCCCAATCAAGAAATATAACGAAATCCGAGCTGAAATATTAAGGAACAATCGACCGAATTTTGATTCAGCGCCGAACACTTTAAGAGCATCTGTACATTTCATCGACCGAGGTTTTGTCGATCCTTCGGGGAGGATTCCGATGCGCATGCCCTATTTTGTGGATTTAGCAAGAGATGAAGATAGAGGTTTGTATTTTAAAATAATGAAATTCTAACAACATTTAGTTTTTAGGCATTTGTGTTTATTTTTGTATTTGATTGGTTGATTATCTTTTCTTTTGAATTTATGTTGTATTTATTTTGAAATTATTTTGTAGTCAATTGTCCAATTTTTTTATTTCGTATTTATTTTGGATTTAACTTGAATTTATTTTGAAATTGTTTAATATTTGATTGGCCCAATTTTTTTATTTTGAATTTCTTTTGTATTTATTTTCAATTCTATTTGAAGTTATTTTCAATTCTATTTGAATTTATTTTCAATTCTATTTGAATTTATTTTCAATTCTATTTGAATTTATTTTCAATTCTATTTGAATTTATTTTCAAT
>JAQGAK010002533.1:0-19692 GCA_034696945.1 Lipothrix lubbocki
TACATAAGTATCTATACAGTATCTATACTATACATAAGTATCAATACAGTATCTATACTATACATAAGTATCTATACAGTATCTATACTATACATAAGTATCTATACAGTATCTATACATAAGTATACTTATATTGCTTCAAAATATTTTTACACGAATGCTCACATCACGTGAAGCCTGTTGTTATGAATGTTCGTGAACACAGGACCCACCAAGCAATATTTATTGTCACAGCGAATCATCGTAATGCATGTATGCATGCATTATGTATGTACTTCCTATTTTTACTCGCATGTTTGTAGATTATAGAGCGATAATAGCCATTGCATTTTTCTGTTCCGTGCCTCAAAAACTTTCTTCTTCTATGCATTGCCTCCTAAACAACCCCAAACACCTTTAGGTTAGTGAAACGGTTTCAGATTTGACAAAAATAAGCGATAAAAAAGGCATGAAATTGTCATGGCTTACTCTAATCGAATCGCGTGAGAACCGATGGAAAATGTAATAGTTACAAGCTGATAAGTATCCAACTTACATTCACGACATGCGAATAAAGTCACACTATAGCAATCTTTGCACTCTTCTAAATACTTGATGGATTTTCATGACCAAGAACAACGGTCATGCAATTCTGAATATGAAATTGAATGCAATCCGTGGGTGACGAATTCCAAATACAGCCGTTAATTATATTGTAAATTGTTAAACTTCTACCTTTGCCAGTTTCAGTTTTTAAGTGGGAAAATATTAATGGAATCATGAAAATAACCAAATTTGACTCTGTATACAAGTCTCTCAATAGTACATATAATCTCATGTAATAAATAAGAGATAAAAATTATGACGAAATTATTACATATAATCAGTTGCACTAAAAAATAATGCATCAAAATTTTACAAAATCCCCAGGATAAATATCATATTTGTACAATAAAGTTACAATATCAACTTGCTCGCGGAGACACATTCAATTTAGTTGTTGTTTTATGAAGTAATACAAATTTAATTCACACGAAATTAATTTTCTAGCTTGCTTCATCTTCAAACTGCGGAAGCTAAACTCTATCCGTATCTCAAATTTCATGTAGTTTTAGACATTTGATGTAGCTTTAGACATTTGATGTACGGTTTAGCAACAGCAGGAGTTGTTTGTTCCTACAAATTTTAGATGTTCACGCTCGTAACAACAATTGCGATATGTACGTATCTATACAGTATAGAGAAAACCCGTAAAAGAGACCAAATATAAGATAATATGGTGTGCTTTATCCCTTTTGCTTATATACGGCAATTTGTAAAAACTAATTTAGCATGAATTCCCACGAATTTTTCAAAAGTTGTCTTTTGGGGATTGATTGCACTTCCCATAGAATCATGTCATCTACTTACAGTAAATCACTGGTTGCGTATGGAATTGCAGTTGATTAAGTAACGAAAATTACATCCAAACTATCTGCAGTAGCTCCACCGTCTTGTGTATTGTGTATATAAGTATACTTGTGAGTGCGTTAGCTTTATGATGATTACCTCTTTTCGTATTGAAATACTTGTGTCCATTTAGCATGGGAAGACCCACATATTAGAATAGAGATAAATTCGTAGCAATTCACGTCTCTCTATTTTTGCAATCTACCCGCGCAACTGTACTAATGCATGTGAATTTACCATGTTGTGTATATAGTGACTTATGGCTGATTACAGTGGATGATATAACCTTTCAATCGAGAGGAAAATGTCAACGACGTAAGAGAGCTTTGGACAACAATAACTTCTGAGGATTGCGTGATACTTTCGACGACTTGACAATTCGCCTCTGCACTTATGTACTTACCGTCCACAACAACAACATCTATCTATATAGCTTGCATTATTGAAGGAATGCTCTAATTTTAAACAAGCTATTTATACATTCAGAAGGGGGATTACATAAATGTCATTTATATTCTAATCGTTTAATTTACCACACAAAAAACTTGGACTTGGATTTCGTAATTTATGATAAATTAAGTGCACAGATATACTAGCATAGAGGAGGATTGCTATCTCACGTTTGTGACATAACGGCACTAAATCTGCACCAGCGTTTAGGTTAATGACAGACTAAAAAATGTCTTCATTGTCACTGCCTATGTCTTCTATACATACGAAAATATGCAAGGTTTACGATACACATGTTTTTCAACTTTCATGATAATACTTACGAAAAAAATACACAATATAAACTTTTGTACCTCTGTCACTCACTCTCTCTCTCACTCCTTCTCTTTAGACACCGTCATCATAATGATGATTATTATTACTTCTTTTACCCCTTGTTATTTGCGGCAATTAAAACTCACAAATATAAACATCAACGAGAATTTTTCACAGCATGAGCCGAAAAATTTGTATTTAACAGTGTAATTTTCCCTATTAATACCAAGTTTTATCTCTTATTTACATCGGTGCTCATAATTATGTACACAACTTTAGAGCCAAGTCCCTGTTGGTCCAAAGTGACTGTGTTTGTGTGTGTGATTGCAAAATTGTGTAGTAAATTACCGTATGAAAGGATTACTTAGGTGCCTCAAGTATCCATGTAATATGTATGGCAAAATTCTCCTGTGGTAATTGTTCCATTTTTCACGCACTTTGCGACAAATATTTTTAGCCAATTCATACATAGCTACCTCATTAATCATATTTCTGTGGTTGTCTGACCAAAAAATTGAAACTTTTGTTAGCTTTAGATCCCTCTGCAGAGCAATTATTATTATTGTTGCGGTTGTTAACATTACATCGACAGCCCTTGTTCCCTGGACTTCTGCAACTGCTGTTAATTTTATTTCGGCAATATTCTTGGTAATTTTCCTAAGGGAAATTGTGCTAACTTACCTTTAGACAACCAACTCTTGTCAACTTTACTCTGATAACACTTTTTTCTTTAGTAACCGCGTACTGGCCAGGGATTAAAGAAACAGCTAAATTAATTCAGAGATTTAAGGTTGGCCTTACGGAAAGTGTGTTAGGTTTTAGGTAACACTTAAAGTGTACATAAGTACCAGCCTCGAAGGAAAAAAGTAAGCAATTAAGTCATATGTATGCTTATTGAGCTTTAAAGTGTTTGAAGATACTTTCATATGTATGTACAAGGCGTCCGCTCCGCCTGAGTTATGCACGTGTAGAATAACCTGCGGACAGTCTGCACACACAATTTATTTTATTTTAGCATATATTTAATACTATACTAGCATATTTAAGTTAGCAGAAGGAAATATTAAAATTGTTCCACACCATTTATCTTGTCATTATATATAGATAGAACGAAAAAGAGGTAGTAGTGACTAGACCATTTCAGAATAATATTATTATTATTTGCGAGGCATACCGGAACAAAACAATATACGGCGCAGTTAGTTGCCTAACTTGTTCAACATTATTGACAGATTAAGTATTGTTAGACAGGAAAAAATTCGTTAGGTATTCCATGTGTACGTCTCATCAGCAGGCATACCCATCCGAAGATTACCTTGGAATGAGTAATAGATTTACTAACAAGAGGACTTGAAAAATAATTGGGAAGCCAAAGGTACATATAGGAGAGATGTGCAGAAAATGAGAAGCTACTAGAGAAGATGAGAAGAAGAAGATTCACCATTGCATTTTAAATATTTCCTAATCGACCCTGCATGATCATCTATTACAATAAAGAGTTGATGGGTAAATTGAATTAAAACAAACGTAAATATCAATGCCACAATATATATACAATACGTCCACGGCGTGCAGGTGGTATCCATTTAATAAATTCATTAATTCATTTTCCTTAAAAAAAAGTTGAGCCTCCAAGGTATTCTTCAGCTCCAGGGCACTTGTAGGATCTTCTTCAGTATTTTGCATCTCATTAGAATTAATGTTGGGCGTCAGCCCTTTTAGTATGTGCCGATAGATAGAATTCTACGCACTTCCAGACATCACGATCTCTCAAGTGCCACCTTGCGCTCGTTCGTCCAGTAATGTGGAACAACAAGCAGCATCCATGTTTGAATGAACACCGTACATATAAGTGAGACTTTCCCAATTATGAACGTTTGTCCAGCGGACACGTGCTGCCATTCTTGTATTTGTCCAGCAACAAAAGATAAATGCCAAAGGTGCTTTGAAAATTTATTCAACATAGAAAATTGCTCCATTCCCTCAAGTATAGTTGTCGTGACTTAAAATTATTCAATATACGAGCCCCATAAACTCCAGGTGCCTCTAATGAATAAACACATTTAATATTGAAGCATAGAAGAAAACTAGTAATAAAGAGCAATTACCTGAATTTAATAGATTTCTTGCCCCTTCACTTTTTATTACCTGTAGCAGACGCAATTACATCTTCATATCCTATACAGCTTCCATTCTATTAAGTATACGTATCAACCTGTTGTCTTGTGAGATTTAGGAGTACAGTGGAAAATGTTTGCTGAGTAAAAATCATATTTTAGAATGGCCCAAGTATGCATAGCCTTTAATAATGCTTTAAAGATAACATCGAGCAAATACGAAAGGATGCATCATTCTTTTAAAAGCCCTTAAAGCATATACTAAAGTTGGAATATATGACAGCATAAAAATGATAATGAAAAAATCATAAAGCATAAAACTACAGTCAATTAAATAGACAAAGTATGGGTGTATGATCAGGAGAAGCTCCTCTACTATACAGATGCTTAATAAGCCCGTAAGGCTGAATATATCAAGTGAACATATAAGCAATATTGCAGTTGTTCATTGACTGCTATAATGTGTACCATGAAAACAGGATGCAGTTGGTATGAGAAATGCATAGAAGTAGGTATATGTAGTATAAGTATAGAAGTAGGTATAGAAGTAGGTATATGTAGTATAAGTATAGAAGTAGGTATAGAAGTAGGTATATGTAGTATAAGTAGTGTATAGTATCATATAAGTAAACGTTGCTAAATAGAAATACTAAATTATGAACAATCTTCCCAAGCATTCTTTTATACTTAAGCATCTCAAAGAGCTTAAACAAATGGTAGTAAAGAGTAATTAGTAACATCTCCATAGGATGAAAAGTAAATATATGCATGTGTTATGGTGTCCTCAAAAAACCCATTTGAAACTTTACGATGACAGAGAGTAAACGAGACATGAAAATTAAAAATTGTAATTGAGTAATACTTTGTTGTGGTATAGACTTACTACAGAGGTGCATGACTCGCTGCAGTGGCCACGTTCACTGATTAATTCGTAATATTTTGGTCTATGGAAATAACAGAGAATCCCAAAATTCCTCATGTTTCTGCTGAATGTCTGGTACTTATACAAGCAAGTTCAGTTAACTTGTACGTGCAGATTTAGCATGATCATCATATGTTTTACATTGTACATAAGCTTAATATATAAGAGTTGATTGCGTATTTTCAATTAATAATGTGAGTATCTTAAATTCACAATGTAGTTATTTCAATTCAAATGTGTATACATACATGATAAGAGAAGAGTTGCATATCCACTCACTGAAAATAATAATTACAAAATTACTCACAGTTTAAATGAGTCTTCTTAGCCTGTATTCTGTATGCAAGATGCTTCATCCATACTTTTGTTTTCATTCACGTCATCTTATCATAAGTATATGGAAGCAAGACATGGATACGTACATGACATAAGTCTGCGTGGATACGGGAATATTTGGCTTTAACAAAAGATGTAGGAAAATGTAATTCAAGATGGTGAATAATTAAGTATCTAGTTTCCCACGGATTTCAAGTACATATATTCAGTGGCATTCACTCTCATAAGAAAATTCCCATTCACTTATACATATAGTAATATATGAAATGAAGATAGTACTTCTATAGACAATAAGTGCGCGCATTAAATTATCTTACCGGCATTAGGTGAACGCAGAGTCAATAACAATTGTGTGCCAAAAATAATATACTTAATCTTGAAAACCATAAACACATTTCCACGGGGAAAATCTATTATAATGCGGCATGATAACACACATTTACTTTTCCTAATTTCAATATATTGACCCGTATACATGAACTATACTACGGCACATAGATAAGTATACTATGTGCTATTGTACTGAAACAACCTTGTCTCATATTTGCTTTTTACAAGCACTCACCCCGGGTGGCAGGTTATATATGAGAAAAATTTAAATTTAATCACCACTTAGCGACTGGTAAATATTTAACCTTTTCATATTTCAATTAATATTTCTTTTACTCATTTTAAGGCAAAAATCAACGCGCGGAGTCTCTTTAAACTCACATATCTATATGTTTCTCTCATCCCCTTACCAAAACTCAACATGTGGACAGTATGTAGTATGTGTTTCTCTACTAATTAAAACTTAACAAGTTTTAGATTGTTTGTATTTTCCACACTACTTAATTTCCATTCTTGTTGATGAAATGATGAAGCAGTAGGGGGTGACGATTTAAAAAGCCTTACCATTCATCGTTATTGGTTTTATGGTTAGTAAATAATTACCTGTGGATATAATTACAAGTATTTTTGGTGAGAAATTCACTTCACTCTTGTCAAAACTAATACATATGTGAACTCCTGTTCTGAGCCTCTCTGAATCCTGAGGAGTTATACGGCATGAAATTAAATTCTTGTGTTGCTATATTACGTGACGCTAATGCTATATACTGACGCTGACGGGTGATAATACTTAATCATTGATTCAAAAATACTTTCAACCTCATTATAGTAACTGAATAACTTTTTAAAACATTCACCTTTTTTTGCGGCTATTTATTATTAATTCCTCGTGGACCTCATTTTGGCAGGAACCCAACATCTTTGAGGTTAGCTTAGCGTGGGGGTAGCGCGGGTTTATATAGAGATATGAGAACGGGATTCCAACAGTTTGGCAGAGAGCAAGACTTTTATGGCATCATGCTCTTGATTTTTGATGATGAAATGATTGATAGGAGTTCGGTGTACGAGATGATCTCACAAATGAATTGAATATATGAGCAGCAGATATATGTCCTGTCAATATGTTGATAAATGGGAGTAACTGTAATTCCAAAGGCACACACTCTTTTTAAAATGCAGACACAATTGTGAGTAAAAGCATAAAAATGTATGTAAAGCAACCATATATTTACTATTATAAAAATTATAATTGCTAAAATCAAAACAAGAGCAAAGGTTGTGGTGCAGGTTGCAATAAGTACTTATGTTGTTAGTGTAGGTGCATACAATTCAGAGACTATTCAAGTATCTTTGCTGCATGTATGATACTTATAGATAGTATAGATGTACGATAGATAGTATAAGATCTATATTCCATTGAGAATTTTATTATAATATAATAAACAATATCTGTACGTATGAGCAAGTGCAGACGTAAAAACGTTTGAGTGTTGTGGCAAGTAGAGATCGAATATGAATCGTCTATGCAAATGTTGCTCTCAATGAGTAATATCTTTATATTATTTATTTTGGCAGTGAAATCAATAAATAAAGCGTTTAATTTGAAATTAATTCAGTCATCGGTGGAAGAAATATCTCTGCGTTAAAAAGACTAATAACCTCTGCCGCAAAAAGTAAGTGAGCAACTCGCAATATTTATTGTTATAATCGTTGATATCAAACACTTATTATACTTATTGACTTTGCATGTAGCTAGTTTATATAGAGCAACCACCTTCATTATCATAGAACCAGTCATCTTCTATTTTATACTATAGAATAGTATTGACTGAATGCATATAAAAAGCAGGATCTTCCGTCAAAGGTATGTATCTATATCTATAAGAGTATATATAAGTATTTACAAGTAGAGTGTTCACTCTGAATCAGATTATGCAAAATACATCATCAAGAAAATGAACTTTCAATACGTTTTTTATGCTTGACTAAGACTAATTACCGAGTGCCATTGCTTTAATCTATACTCGTTTGAAAATTTACAAAATGTGCGGTGGCTTTTCATTGACTGCTTTTGCCTCTGTTTTCCTTTGGAACACAGCAAGTCTACCATGTCTTCTCTGTTTGATATGAATTAATATAATAATAATGTTTATTGGGGTGTACGAACTTCTACGGTGCAATAAGTTGCAAGGTGCAACACACTCGCAACAGTTATACTTACACACACACACACATTGACTGGTTCATCATATTACAATCAGAGCGAATTAACAAACTTATTTTATATAACAATAACAAACAAGTATACACTCCTCCATGGGAATTCTAGACATTGCAATGACTAATAGTAATCAGACGAAATTTTTATTTGAATTCTGGTATTTCATGTTCTTCTCGTGTCAATACTATATAACAGTGTGGCTCATGCCGTGAATTAGCCTCACGTGGCTTCAGTTTACTCTCAATTTCTTGTTATTCTGTCGTCGACTGTAATTGTTGCAAGTCGTAAATAATTGTAACAACAACTGCTGCTAGAGAATTTTTATATACTTATGCGTATGTCTGTATATAATACTTTACAAGGTGGCAGTTGTATGGTCAGCACGTCGTCGAAATCCAGCGGTTTATATGCAATAATCACTATCAATTGAAAGTGGAGTGTAAATACTGAAATGTGCAACAGTGACTTTCGTATATACTTACAGATCTATGCGTGTCTCTCTCATTATTGGTGATGCCTATATGTAATGTATGTTTATGCACAGCCACACTGTCATGTACACAAACGTGTCTCCCTTCTATATGTTCCTATGTTGACAGCCAGAAAGCGCGTCTCTCTTATATAGTTATTACTATCTACTACTAGTCTCTACTATAGTTAAAAAACGTGTCTCTTACATAGGATGCCAGTTCTTTTAAAGCGTGTGTCTCTCTCTCGTTCATGGTGTCAGTTACAAAAAAGGTGCTCCAACTTTTTAAGTAATTGTAGAATTTACGTGTACAAGGCATCAATAATAATAAGATGTAACTATAAATGAAACTTTATTGTACATATAATCGGAGGATTAATGTACATTATATAGCACTCCCTCAATACAGTATGTATGGAAGATACACTCGCATTTGCAGCCGTCCTTTGAAATATTCAGATAATGTCACTGTTCTTATTGCTATCATCAGCATATTATAATGTAGTAGGTAGGGCTGAGAATAGGCTTACAACACTTGCATACATATAAGTAAGTACACACCTTCAAGTTGAAAAATCTAGATCATAGAAAAATGTTACACGCCGAAATGTGTATGCATATAGTTATGCTTATATAGATATAATGCTTAAAAGATCTTTTACTTAAAGGAACAGCAAAACACACAACTGTCCACTACTCTATACAGGTAGAGCAATGGTAAAAATGATGGGTGCAATTTGCACGTATGAACAGATTTATACATACTGGATGCATACAGTAATATGGATAAACCAAAAGTGCAACATTATTTGCAATAAATGTGTGGCTATTACCTGACAAAATGTGTAGCATACTGGGTAATTATTTCGTTGCTATACTTTTTATTCATGCATAAACATAGACGTCCACCACACACGTCCTGTCTTCGTATGGTATTCCTTGACGGAATATTTTTAAGCAACATTTAAGAATAATTTCATTCTCTATATAACAGAGATATTCAATGTGTCAGACAGTTGAATACCCATATAGGACAATGTGTAAGACGGCCATATATATAGTCAACTTACAGGTCTACATTTTGTGAAAACATCTAAAAATCCAGACAGGAAAAAAATTTAATTGAAAAGATATATCTCATTTATTGCTTACTAAATATTGAAATGACTGTTAACCCCAACTTATTGATTATTATCTTAGTCGATCAAGATGTCAAAGTAAACATTTGACAAGGTAGATCGGTACAGAAACCTTTAACCCCCTCCTGACCCTATCTATAACGATGTTTAGACCATGTGAATGATTGTTTAGACCATGTGTCGCTCTTCTAAAGAAAACCTTGCAGGGTCGATTTCTTTGAGAGAAAAGAAATCCTGACCACTCTTAATACATTTTTTGACAGTGGTGGGTCGACAAAGGCTGCCGAAAGCTATAAAATTCTTGTATGTAAATGTGGGCAAGAAGTAAAAATGAGATGAAACCTTGTTGCAGAGTAGTTCGCAACATGTTTGTTGTTGCTGTATAGAAAAATGTCAAAAGGTGCTAGCAATGAGCGACAAACATGCGAGAGTGTTTATTATCCCAAATATGTACATATAGCTTGTGTGTATACTTAATGGTTACGACCGCAAAAAGTACGTCCATATAAGGATACTTTTCCCCATGGGTGAAACGTATGTCGGCGTTTGCTGAAAATTACTTGTTTTAATTAATAGTTTCAATTCTAACAAAAAATGCAATAACTTGAAACATTTACATGACATACATAATTTTATAATCGAGAGATGCTGCTTAAGAACTGTCTTATTTGTTGTTCTTGCTCCTGCTACTGTAAGTATTGGTTCAACGTAAACGTCGGCATATATAGTTAGTGTCAACACAGTCCGCACCTGGGATTGCAAGCTTTATTGTGCTAAACACTGTGTATGCTGGCAATACTAACAAGTAGTGAAACTCAAGTGCTATTAAATATTTTCAAAGTATTCATTATATATAATTTGAATAAGAATTGCATGTGCATCGTGTTTTTTCGCAAAACCGATTTGTTCATATTTTGTGTGTAGTGGGATTTGGGATTACTTATATATTACTATTAGTATGATATAGTTTTGCTTTTGTGTGACCGTGACATCTTAAATCAAAAAAATGCAAATTAAAATAATTTCTTTTCAAGTCCCTCATCTGCTGTCCCCTATTCAGCATGCAAGGGTTGTCAATTCAGTAATTAATGATGGAGTAAATGAGCTTCGAAGCGCATCCTCACGACATTTCTTCTACTACATTAAATAATTCGCTGATAATTTTATGAGAAGACAACTATGTCTCTCTTCATATTAAAATCCCTTGCATACAGCTCTATACCATTCTATTGCACTGCGACATGATCACACCAACACTCTCAATCCCCTCAACTTGAATGATCCGCACGGTCGTCATCATAGGAGGATAATATTAATACCACCTTCTGTAGTAAACGTCTTGCGTTTCGTTGAGTTGCATTCATGAAAACTGGTGACTCCTGTAATAATTACATAATTAATTCAATGAATAAGCTCGCATGTATGCCGTTCTTTACATCAATACATATACGATGTACCTACACATATACATAGTGTTTGTGGCTAATTGTTGCACCTTGCGCTTCTCGTGACGTGCTTCTACAGTAGATGATTTAGCATGTGGTCATCGTTAACCAACCTTGACTGATTAGAAAATTGCATTGAGAGATGAAAAAAAATAAAATTTTTTCGTCGCACCGTGCGAGCATAAAATATAGCGTAACATGTACTTGGAAAATGCATCCGTAGCTGAAGACATCAGTTTTATATTGATCTATTTTTTTCTAATTTTTTTTCTAAGTTTATTACTCTAATTAAGTATGTGGAGTTTGTAGAATTGCAAATGATTGGTGTGTGTGTAAAGAATTACATACATGGAATTAATAAGTATTAAAATTATATGGGATTATATATATATGTATATATATCTTGCCACATAAATCTTATATTTTACAACCGTAAGTGATATTCCGCAGTAAACCGTTTACCGGACTTAAATGGACGCTGTTTCAAACAAAATTCTTACACGATTTCTGTCTTCTAATCACACTCGTACTCAGACTTGCGCAATTCCTGTACATGACTCCGTTCGTAGAAAATAAAAAGTGAAACGGAATCATTTGGGAGTGCAATTACACAGCAGTGCAATTTTATATAATTTGACTAATCTACGGCACAATCTATTACTTTATTAGTTTGATTGTGTTACATTCCCATTTGTATCACTTGGTTGCAATAATTAGCATTAGTGTACACAAGCTTCTGCTTATACTTACAGGAAACTTTTATAACCAAGATTACCACTTCTTGTTTGTTGTGGTATATATAATCAGCCAGCCATGTGGAACACAAAACTGAACGTGATCAACGTTTTTGCTCAAATTGGGATAAAGCAATTATGTTACTCCTTTAAAGTCAAGTTCGTTAAAAAGCGATTCCGACTTTACACATTTTATGGGTTAATGATTTGCAGCATGATTTTGCTCCCCACTCGTTACTACTCCTTTTGGCCACTCTAAGCATACATTATTGCTCTAATAACTTTTACATATAGTTCAGTATCAAAAATTTTGAAGGAAATGAATATAGTTTAGATTTTAATTCGAATAACCCAATAAATAATGACTTCATTAAGCAAAAACCTATGATAATCCCTTTTACATTTTAATTTAGAAACTTTAAATTGACGTTGTTACATCTAAGGTCGAATTAATAAACTTCTTGTGCAGGAATGCATTGCTGTATCAATTATATACTAGATTCGTGAAAATTGCTTAAGCAATAAATGCAATAGATATAGGTGTTCCATGGAGATCATCATACACACTTGTATTTTCTTAAAAGTCACACGCGCTTGTACGTACCATTTCCTCAAAGGCGTTAGACCCTTTAAATTCGCTTAAGCTAAATATGTACACGAGAGTATAATAATGAAGCAAGTTATTGATTTCAAGCCAGCAAAACAACACCAGTCATAATGCCAAAATAAAATAGGGATAGGTTGCAAAAATTGGGAGATATTCCGTACAGAAGTACGGATGTTGTAATTTAAAAATAAGTTACAGTTTGAACAAAATTGTCATAATGTTCAAGAAATAATAGCATGGAAGAGCGTATAAATGGAAAACATTAGCTGTAAAAGTGTGAACACAATTGATGGAACAATTTATAATGAAAGTATATATGCATTTAGGCTCCGCGGAACTATTTTAATGCTATTATAATAGCTACGAACACAAAGAAATTGCTCGGATATTATTTGCAAAATAGCTTATTTTAAGCTACGCCTCTACTTTTATAGTTATAGTATATAGTAGTAGCTTTACTCATAAACTGTATAATAAAAATAAAGTAATAAAAACTATCCGTGGATAGTGAACCATTCCTTTAATTTCGTTAACACAATCAAGTAAGAAAATAGAAACTAGCTCGCTTCCTTATTGAAGTGTCACTATATTAATGTATGCAATTTACTTGAGTAAATGAACTATGCACGTGTATACTGTATATCTGTATTTGACAATGCCATGGCATGTCCAAGCGCAAATATTTGTACTTGTTGTTTGCTATAAAACACAGGATAAACTGCATGGTTAACTTACAGCCGTGTATAGGAAAAGGGATATTGAGGATTTATGGAATGATATAACGTCATACCTGTCATACAGCATGTCCAATTAAATGGGCGGCAAGCGCTAATAGCCAAAAAGATATTGACAGCATAAAGGAAATAAACTGACCATAGAAGCTTTATATGTAGCTAGATTCCGAAAGCATTAAATGTATATTTTGGCGATAGTTTAACTCTCAAAATTATTGTTACACCATCGAATGGGAGCAAACATAACGTCGTCCTCTCTCCGTTTCAAATCAGCGTCAAATATTGCGGCTCTATACTACAAAGTGATATAAATTCCTATGAAATGTACATCTTTCACTTTGCCGAAAAAAAAACCAATTGGCCGAACATTAGAGACATCGAAGTACAAACTAGACTACAGTTTTACATGTAAAACTGTAGTCCAAGTATGTCTATTAGTATATAGTTAAGTGTACAACTTAGCCGACACATTTTGAAGGCATCCGTAACATTATTGCTTGAAGTCATCAGCTCTAAATACACGACGGCACTCTCTTTTCGTGGTTATTTCCTATGAATTTCCCCAATATATGTTGCTGCTCAAGAAGGTAAACTAGTATACCTTATTATCCCAGACAATCCAAGGGACAGTGTGACCAGTGTACGTGTATATTTAAGAATGCATTCACTGCCATCATGAGCCTCCTCTATTCCAATTTTTGCTGTGCAGCATATACATGATTATATTGAGTATATTGATGGAGAACTGGCGGGGTGGAATGAAATGATTGATTATTAATTTACTATGGTAATCTTCGTTACGCTCTGTACAGTCCACTCTCGCTATAAGAGACCCCTCTATAAAAGCACTCTCTCCATAACAGCACTTATTGACCCGCCAGTGCATCTTTGTATGTTATTTGCTCCCTTTATAAAAGCACTCGCTATAAAAGCATTTGCGTTATAAGAGTCAAATTGCCCAGGCCGTTGAAGCCTACTGCTCTCTTTATAAGAGCATTTGTATGTAAAATTGAAATTTGACCTGTATTTGTACTCCTGTCTGCTGCCTTATTAACAAAATATTAACTTGTGTAAAATATAATTGCTACTTGCAAGAGACTGATTTTGGTGATTTATAGCGTTCTCTTTAAGCGAGAGTTCAACTGATTCCCGTCCATTAAACTGTCCCTGACAAAAAAAGTTGAAGGATCAGTTGTAATTTTCAAATGCTCACAACAGAATCGACTGTTGAAATTCCAAAAACCATTATTTCTACTTTTCTCCTATAATATTGAGCCATGAAATGTGCATGCATGACACTGATATAAGTACAACGGAGAGCGTAGTTGGCAGTATGAGCGTTGGACAAGATAATTACTAGTTGCATAAATGTGCGCAATTTTCAAATTGGATCATTCGGGTAAATTATTCGATCCTTTTATAAAGAAACATTCGACTCGACTCACGTTATGTGGTCGGATAATCTACCTACACTCGATCCAATCGAGTTAACTTTGGATCGGATGAGAGGCTTATCCGATTTATGGATATCCGATTTATGGATATGCGATTTTATCTGACTCACTAAGACGCTTAATATTTGTACTTTGTGTGATAATACTTGAGATGGCATTTACCATAGCCCGTTGTTTCCCTAATCCATTTCAAATACTTGTTTACACGCGTGTACACCCCCGGTTTGTCTTTCCTAGCACAGCCTCTTCCCCAGGACACAATCCCAACTACGATTTCCTTACCATTTATTTTCACAAAAAGTGGACTTCCGGAGTCCCCTTCGCACGCGTCCTTTCCTATTTTGTATGCGCATAAACTTGAATTGAAGATTTTGCTTCTCGGTAACATTTCCTGGCATTTTGTGTTAGTTATTATATTCACGTCCACCTCCCGTAACACCCACGAGCTAAGGTTGTTACTTTCACTTATCTGACCCCAGCCAGCCACGGTCGCCGGACCTAAAAACAATTTGATAAAATTAAAATATGTGAATGTATTTTGTTAATTTCTTTAAAAAGAAAATATTTATATTAGACTCCACGTGTTTCTTACCATGTCCATACCATGTTTTGTCAGCCAACACCGCGGGTTTAACAAATTTATCGAATTTAAACTTCGGCTTGACCTTCACCAATCCGATGTCATTTCTCAAATAGTTTTTTTCGCTAAAATATCCAATTTATTTTGCTACAATATCAGAATTTAAGAAACATTCTTCGGATATTTCAATCAAATGTGAATTTTGTTCTCGGAAATTTTGAGATGTAAAAGAGCAAAACGATGCTTAATACAGTTAAGACATGCTATAACGGTCGTCTTCATAAGTGCAGTCTTTAACGTGCTCTGGTGTTTTAGCCCTTCAATGAAATTTACAACAAACGCGCGAAGCGGGCCGCTCAATCAAGTTACAATATTTGCCAGTACAGTAGGTAGTATATGTACGTACTACTACTAGTGTAAATTTTTCCATCCAAATCTGAGTCACAATATTGAATATTGCTAATTTATTCAAATTTTGTTGTATAGGATTTTAAAAGCTTTTGATCGACGTATTGCGAATTCGAGTTTTGAAGCTTTTATAGGAGAATCTAGAGATTTTATAGATGTTTCTACGCCTGGTTTCATAGTTATATCGAACACTCGTTAGTAGTGAGTTAGTGAGCGTTCCGATAAAAATGACTATTAAACAAATTACTATACAAGTGATTTATAGCGTTCTATTATGACGAAACTTTAATGTGTATCTAGAATAAAACATTTCTCTAAAACATAACTTGCGGCAAGACAAAAGGGCTCCGCTGTTATAATATTTTAGACCACAAAGTGTCCTAATAAAGAGGCCCGTTATAGCGAGTTTCTATTGTTATAGCAACAAAACCACGTACTTATAATACCCGTGTTGTAACAATTTAGTGCCATTAACTTTCTGCCTGCTGTTTTTTTCCTTTTTACTTAGGTCATGGCTCCCCGCCCTTACTGTTACCGAATAAGCATTTTGGAGGCAATGCGCCGCGGTAAGGACCCATTCGTTGGTTAAAATGGAACCGCCGCAGCTAAACGGACCACTTTTATCTTTTCCACGTATCTTAACGATGTAGGGATGGGAGTGTGGCACGGATTCCCGGCCACCGACGATGCGTGGCTCCAGTCCAAATGAACTTTCCTCTGAGTAATCTAGTTTTATTTTTATATAATAATGCAATTTGTCTAGATCATTAGTAACAACCAACATTCGTTTGAATAAGGCAGTGTGAACTTTTTATAACGGCGTGTCTTTTTGGAGCAAACTTAACGGTTATAACAATTTCTCTGATAAAAGTTAGAATTTGATTTAATTTTATTAAATATACTTCAATGTTATCGCATGGATTGAGTTTGAAATTTTAGGAGCAGAAAAACTGACGTTACTATAACAAGTATGCTCTTATAAAAAATGGCCGTTAGAACAAACAAAATTACATTACCATAATCAAATTCATTGTCTATATCGAGGGATTCAGCCGCGTACAGTTGTTGTATCGATTCAAGTGTTTCACAACCGGCCCAACCGATGCACATAACGAAAAACAAAGCGCTATAAGTGAATGTTTTCATTAGGTTTATATTTTGTGCCTGCAAAGTAAAGGTTTATAGGAAATACAAAAAATTATATTTCGAAAAATATGCCTTGTACATGCGGCCAAAACTTTCGGATTGCGAAGCAATCAAAGAAATAAACAGAGAAGAATGTTTGAATTGAACATCAAAAATGTTTTCATTGTTCAAAAAAAATGTTGAATATAGTCGTTTGTCCGCTATTAGATTTATTGTAACCATCTATCGCAAACACTGTGGAGCAGTAATTTGTAAGAATAATCGACCCTGTATTCCACAATAGAACAAAACGGTCATTGTGGAGATAGCTACAAGGCTATGAGAAACAAAATTTTAATTACAAAAAAATGTTGTCATTGAATGCACTGAGGTCATTTTAATTTTTCGTCCGACGTTCTTGCTGGATAAAGTCATTGTGCGTCCGGAAATTATATATCGAAGGGTCCTTAATGAGTCAAAGGTCAGTCAAATTCATTAGACACGCGCAGTGTTCAACGTTCGAAGTACATACTAGCGTGACTCGCTATAACAATTAACTGCCTCTAAAAAAATAATACAAGTAATTTTTATGAATACTGAATAATTTTTATATTTAATAATATCAAAATAATAATAGTACTCCTTTAAACAATCTATTAGGTTATATATTCGTATGCAATTTCGTTCTGTGCAGTAGAAGCTCTGAAATCTGGGGAATGAAATTGTCGAATTGCCAGGGTTATCCTTACATTATAATTAAGCTATCTTATAAGCTGTTTCGCGTCCGGGTACGCTAGATTCGCTTCGAATTATTATACATACACATGTGGTGCGCATTAAATTTTTATAATGATTTTTCAAATACTTTTATAGTGACATGATGACAGAATGATCCATAATGGGCACAGTTGCATCTTGTATGTAATAATTGTACTCTGAAGACATTTTAACGATTCTCACGATTTTAATGTCTTTACGGAATATTATTTTTAGAACGTCTTTCAATGGTCATTTTTTTTGTTTTTATTGAATTTAAAATAAAATATTCTACTAACATTTTGTTTATTGATATCCTTATGCCTTTATTACAACAATTACCTATGCATTACGGTGTACGATAAATACATACCAAAGCGGTATCAGTTAATCAAGAATAGATACATAAAAATAGATATTTAAAAAGTCAAGCGTTGCCATGTAGCAGAAAATAATCCTACCGCGATGATTTAGGCAAAGGTTTGCAATCGACAATTCGTGCCATATTTATGAAAATAACAAAATTTAAAGTACATACGAGGCCATCGCGTTTTAGAAAGCGAGTAGGTAGCGAATTCAAATGGTAAATGGTGTGCATGTATAAGATTGCAAAGTTTACTCTGAACATTTATAACAAAACATCAAACGATTGTATTTGCTGAAAACAAAACATTCGTGCAAAAGAGTTTCCTCCATAGACGACATATTTGAGGTATAAACTTCTTTGAGTACCGAATATTTTTAGTGAGAAAACATGTTTTCATTATTTCTGTCGTGTGCCAAAATTGAAACTTTTAATTGAATCGAAAATACACTGCCTTGAGTTGCAAACTGTCGACTCATTTTGATTGATTTTAGAGGTTGATGACTATTTATGTCATATCTATGAAAATAATTTAAAGTTTCCAGAAAGGGATCATCCCCAGTTTGAAAGGCAGTAGTGTATTCAAATACTGTGTACACAGTTTGCATGTGCAAGATTGAAAAGTTTACTATGGACAGTTCCATAACTAAACATCATCATTTGATGTTTGTTGAAATGAAAACATTCGTGCAAAAGCGTTTATTACATTGACTAAATATTAGAGGTATAGCGATATCGGGGAAAAGAATATTTGATGTGGTGAAACGTGTATGTTGTATATTTCGGTTGCCAAAAGCATTTAATGAGGTTAGATAGCAATAAGAAATCGGAGCTTTTTTATTAAAACCTAATAACTCAGAAATAAAACATAAATTTAAATTTTGACCCTTTACCTGGGAACGTCCTACTTCAATAGCACATTGCGTTATCTAGTCATGACAATTCCACTCGAAATGGTTTGCGTTATTACAGCAATAGGAGTAATTATTTTAGCTCCATCAACCACAGTTCAAGCATCTAGAAGTCATTTCATCCATCCGACAAAATTGGCCGACAAGCTGAATTTTTATTTCGAAGATTTTCGCAATTGTCACATAACAATTTATCTCCCGAGTAAATCGCAGTGGTTTCAAAGGCCCTTGCTGACAACTGTAATTCAAGCATTTGATACAATATCTAGTCCAGTTAAGATCAGTTGGAGATCAAAAGACAAACCAATCAAAGATGCTTTTGTTACGTGGCAACATTGTTTCTGCTACCTGACTTGCGCACCTGATTCAACAGGTTCTAAAAATTGGTGGTTCCGTTACAATGTTGTTCGTTACCAGGATGCATTATTTAGTTACACACACGACCCAATGGTATACTTCACCAACACGTGGATTCGTCATTCCCACGACAAATCCTTGTTTCCCCACTACCCCGTTTACCTTCTGTCAATTATTCGTCGTTGGCTATCCAACGATCAACATCTTATTAAATAAGCTCTCCGTTGTGCATCAAAAATCAAGGACAAAATTCACCGCCCAACCTCCAAAAATATAACAGATCAGACAAATCAAATACGGAGAATCCGAATATCAACGAATTAGGTTCTGAAATTTACTGGAATTGCAAGAAATCTTGATAAAACTGGAGTTTACAGTCAACATTTTGTCAGTAAGACCACAAAAACCATAAAATGAAAATTCAAAATATCGGCCTGCTGAAGCCTAGAAAGCATCTTCACAATCAGGAGAAAAAGGAAAATTGATCGTG
>JAQGAK010002534.1:0-19689 GCA_034696945.1 Lipothrix lubbocki
TACACACTGCGAATGTCTCAATGTAGCTTGTTGATCAACACAGTTTGTAAATAATTGTATTAAATTAAGTATGATGTTGCTACACTTTATTGTATATTTATTTTTGCAATTTACTTCAACATTGTTTTTACGTTTAAAATATGACGAATCATACATTGTCTTGTGTTCATCGTGAGCATTAGGGGTACCTTATTTTAATTTACAACTTTGTTTTACATCCGCAACTATAATATATAAATAATTCGAATTGATTTTAGTCGCTCATCACATATTCTAAATGGATATTTAATTTATTCATATTTAAATTAAATGTTTATATTTAATTGCGTTGATCAACAAAATATTATGATAGCATGTTGATCAACATTCTTTGGTAATATGTAATTTACATTTTTAAAAGAACTTTTATAAACATAATAAATTGTATTGCACATATTAATTAAATATAGTAAAATTGTTGTTAAAACTCAAACCTACATTTACCCTTTATCAACTAGTTACTTTGAATCTGGATAGAAATATTTTTTTAGTCTATTACTTGTTTATGCTACTTTTCATTCATTTTGGGGCTGCTGGTGACCACCTAAATAGCCTTGTTAATAGTCATAATTATCTGCAATGCTGTTCTACATTTTTTGTAGTTTTTTATTGTACTGATCAGTTCGTTAACGTATTTTAAATACGTGTAAAAGTAAATCAATTTATTTTTTTTGTGTGAAAACTGGTTTAATCCCAAATTGGCGCTCACATTCTGACCATACCTACATTCCAATCGTTGGTACAGTCTGGATATTTGAAATTATTCCCATTCATAGCCGGGAGAGTTTATTTTGCAAGTGCAGAAGGGAATGTCGTACTATTGTGAATTATTAATTTTGAATGGAATATGTCCAACAATGTTTCCGGAAACATTGCCAACTATACTCTCACAACAAATAATAATAAAAACGTAGTTACGAATTATGTAATAAGATTTATCGAGTTGATCAACGAGATAATTTTATTATCGTTTATTAGATATGTTTCCTATACTTCAAGTAATCTTGCGTTCTAGTTACATTGAATAAGTTTATCTTTTAGCCGTAAGAAAATGGTTTAATATTTCAGTTTTATTTGTTATTATTATTTACTTTAATATATAATCAATAATGGTTAAAGTTGTAAAGTTTTTCTACAGTTGATTAACAATATGTTTATATTTATTTTATATAATAACTATGAATTATTATTTAAAGATATTGGCATTTTTATACTGGTATGGCTATACTAATAAGTATTATGAACTGTTAATATTTTTACAGGTTTTCGAATTTAACATGAATATTTGGAATTCGTATGTATACAATTCGTAATTGTATTCATAAAGATGGATAAAATAAATTATATCGAAAAGGTTGTAACACATTTGCTTAGATAGGATTTCATTTTGCATTTTATTTCGTTGATCAACAAAGTATTCGTTCACGAATAGATGAACAATTTTTGTATCACGCTATTAGTATTTCAGTGAATGAAGTTTTTTATTTATTATCGAGTTGATCAACAGTTGTCATTTTTCATATTTTACATATCATTTACATTTCTACACGATTTTACAGATATCGTTGCAACGCATAAATTCAATGTGGAGTAAAATGACGAATGTTGTTTGTGCATTAATACTATTTTATGCAATTAAATTACAATTTTATAGTTTATGCAAACGTTGCGTAGAGTTGCATTCTCGTTGCAATATAGTGTAGTTAGTTGTCGCATAGCTTAAATTAAAAATGAAATATATAGTTTTTGCAGTGTGTGTGCAAATAATTTTGTTAATTCCATTGCGTTGATCAACAAATGAATTTGCAAATTATTATATTTTGTTGATCAACATTTTGTAGTAGTTTTAAAAATATTCAGTAGTGAATTTTTGTCTTAAAACTTGCTTAAAACTTCTTAAACTTTAATTTAAATGTAATTTTTTCGTACATCATCTTGCAACTCAATGTTGCACATACCTACATTCCAAACATTGCTATATTTAAATCAACTATATTTTATTTTTGGGAGAGGTTATTTTGATTAATAGGGGTGGCACCATTGCAAAATGCTTGTTGGGAGGAAATAAATTAAAAGTTGGACCCAATTGCTTCGTTAAATCAAGTGATTATTAGTTCCATCCACTGGGATATTTTTGTAGAAAAATTATAGTTATTAATTGTTTACATTTGTATCGCAATTAATATTTTTTATATATTTATATATTTTATATAACCCACGTGTAAACCATTCTAATCATGAATAATTTTTTATATTATTTACTTTAATGGTGTTGATCAACAAGTAAAGTCCATAATTAAAATAAGTGTTAATCACGTGTTTTAGTGTTGTCAATCAACAGAAGCTAAACGATCCGTTTGTCTGTTTTAAATATTACTATAAAAATCATAAATGATATATTTATTACTATTTCACAATTTTTAAATTGTTCTATGGTCCACACGGGAATACTAATCATAAATAAATTTATTGCTGCTAATGCGGTTTAGTTCTTCGATTAAATTTTTTAATCTATTTTTACTATTTGTATTATAATTGATGAACAGAAAAGCTCGTAATTATAATTTAGTGTTGATCATGTTTATCAGTGTAGCTGATCAGCAGAAGATAAATGATCATTCGCAGGTATTTGTTTAATATTACAATTATCAGTGATAACTAATTTGAAATTTTCAAATCATCGACGTTAATAGTGTTGATCAACAAGGAAGATAATAATAATAATTGTTGATCATGTTTGCTAGTGTAGCTGATCAGCAGAACAGGAATGATCGGTTAATCTGTGTTCACCATTATTATTCCAATCCTAAGTGATATAATTTTATTTATGAACAATCAATTTATTTAACAATTATAAAATTATGTATTTAAGTTTATCAACAACGGAATATAAATATAGTAATTGCTGGTGTGTACTTTACCAGAAGATAATTGGTTCCTTAATTTTTTCAATGATAATATTCAACTAATCTTAACTAATAGTTACTTTGCATTTTTTAAATCATGTGCTTTACTGGTCTTGATCAACAGGGCAAGATCATAATTACTATAATTGTTGAACGTGTTAGTGTTATAACTGAACAGAAGATAAATCATAAGTGATAGCCATTTTGTAATTTTTGAATCATGTATTTCAATATTAGTTCATCGACACCAGATCATATTTAAAATAATTGTTTATCATGTGTTTTAGTGTAGCTGATCAGCAGAAGAAAAAGTGTTCCAGTAGGCTGCTAAAGAAAGCTGCCTTTCCACAAGCATTAGGGAAAGCTCTTCGTTCTTTGATACTTTCACTGCACTTCTGGTTGCCAACTCCCCACAGATCTAGCTGTTTGTGTAATCGGCGGGGAGTTAATATGATTCGAAGCATTGTGTTCAGTTTCTATGGTTTTAATTAATTAACATTGAAGAAGTGCGACTTGATAGCAAATAATAAATTGTGATAATAAAAAGAATAAATTTAAAATTATTAATTGTGATCTAACAGTGATTATCGCTTTAAAGCTGATTTATGTGCAATTATGATGCATTTACATACTCTAAATAAGATAGTTTGTTGATCAACATAAAGTATGCCAACTGTTTTGCTATTACGCAATACAATTATTGTGAAATAAATACAAGTGATCACTATACATGTAGTATGGTATTTATAATTCAAGTGGTTATCAGCAATAATCGAAAGCAAAAGTTGATTATATTATGACGTAAATAAAATTGAAATAGTAAGGCGTTCGCTCTAGAGAGCTAAATCAAAGGACTGTAATGAAGAGCACAAATATTTTTATTCCTGATCAGGCGCCATCCTATATTAAATATTACTTAAACGATCGTATTCATTGTACAATAATTTTTGTACTTGCAAATTAACTTTTATTATTTGCTTATCAGCTGTAATAATACCATTAATACATCCAGAAATTATTCTTGACCGAGAGATTTAAATTTTTTAATCATGCTTCTAATTTCAAATTCATATTTTATTAAATACGCCAATTTATGAATGTTTACGCATTATACGAATTATTTTGTATAACTATTGGTTTACTATACATTCGCAGATTTGCAATATGTTTATTGAAGAAATGGCAGAAGAATTTACAGTAAATTCTTTTGAATTCATGCTTTCAGATAGATGGCGCCCCTATATATTTACAAGATGGTAATCCCCTATGTATTATGCCGACCCCCACCCCATGTCCAGTCGCCACCCCCACCCTATGTATGCGTGTAATTTCGTGTAATTTTTTCCCTTATTCTCAACACCCTCCCAACCCGCCTGTAACTACAACCGTAAGTTTTGCTCGCCCCCTACCCCATCCCTTGGTGGAACGTGGTACTTGAATGGCCCCTAATGTCTTTTAAGACCTTACTTGTCATAACGATAGATGAAACAACTGTCGGCTTGTGTTAAATTTTAATGTTAAACTAAAGTATACTTATTTATATACATATCATTGAACTCCATCTACAGGTGAAATGTGTTCATGAATCTGAAGTGATTCTTAGTTAACCATTCCAGTTAATGAGCGTAATTTGTGGCAACACTTGTACGAATGTTTGCTTTAGCAATAGCAGCAAGCAATTAAGAGCGGTTAAGCTCCAGGTGTTATCCGAGAAATAAACTGAAAGAACTAGAGGTTGTATAAATACGCTACTATACTTCTGTACCACTGATTTTCGGAATAAACGAGAAGCTACTTACTTGTGTTTGTTCCCATGCATCTGTGCGAAGTTTCGCTAAATTCCTTCCCGAGCTGACATTGGCATCTGCCGAAGACTTTAGGCACAACGAATTTGCAGTAACTAGCCCTGTCCGCAAGAGTACACTGTTCGTTCTCAAAACAGACCTCTCCCAACTTTGAAGCTAAAATGTAAAAAAAAAATCAGTTAGAATTAGATGCATTTAGAACTATTTAATTTGTATGTCATTGCCAAAACCCTGTTTAAAACCTATTTTTAATAAACTTATGCTTCGCTAAGTTATAAAAGAGTCATTTTAATAACACCAGCGAAATTAAGCAAATTCAGTCTCGGAAAAGTAAATTAAGGACGACCTCTTTACTTTGCTTCAGCAGTCCCCAATCTGACTTCCCACTTGCAAAAGAAGCCTTATTACCCTTCAATGAAATCAACTAACTATTAACAAATTACAAGATTACATACATACATACATACATCACAAACAATCTACAAATTAGCTACGTGCTTAGAACATGAAAGGTGTAGGCCCGGGTTTGACTACCAATTACATGTCTTAATTCAAAAAAGCTACTATTCTGGCCATCATATCCCAACTTACATGTAATTTCATGGAACAAGGCATAAAGCTTCCAAGAATCGTATACAAGAAGAATGGAGCCCCTGATTCACTTCTCAGGTTACATCAACAAGCTAAGGAGATTGGAAATTGGCTACAAAATCAGCACATCGACTGGAAAATTCTACGAAAAGACTCCGCTAGCTAGTTATTTGAAGTTCGTGGAGACGCATACATTTTATGAACTCCATATGGCAGCGTGAAAGTTTGTTGTGAAGCAATATTTGTTAATTTACAAGTTTGAAGAGGAGAAGATGTTAGGTAATAATTGGTTTCTTGTAGAGCGTCGTGAGCATTTTGCTGGGTTTGACTAAGACGCTCACTTCACGTTGGGCTTAATGCACGCCCTTTAATCACGAGGGCTTAATACAAACAAATTACTCGGTGATTCTTTTCCTGATAAAACACGACTGCTTGAAATAAATATGTATGCACAGTTTTTAAACTAAATGCAAAAGTTTGGTTATAATTAAACTAATTACGAATTTGTGCGCTTGACTGGATGTAACTGGAACTAAACGCACGTACGACTCAATCCAGAAGGCTTCCAAAAAAATGATTAGGACTTTTCCCAAGCTCAATTTGTCGATCCAAACTTATTTCCCGGGGAGACCTTCACTATATTAAACCCTGATATTGTATCTGATTCATATTGATGTATAATTCAGATGTTGTTAAATGAGGTTGGCAGAATAAGTCAGATTAACAAGTTCAGTGATTAGTATTTAGGAGAGTCTATTTTTAGGAAAACATAAGATTGGGCTTCCAGCATTAGCATATATGCTAATATAAGTATATATATATCACACGGTGGCTTCCGTGAAAATTCCCATCGTGAGACTCAAGCTAAACTGCAATAGTTATTAAAAATTATCGCTAATACTTGTAACAAAATCCCGCATTTAAAACCTCCCACAATAATGAACGTGTTTAGATGATTTGAACTTGAAGAGACAAAACGTAACATTTTTAAAATTTGGTGATTATTTTTTAGCACTTGCCCGCCAGTCAAAACCAATTTCAACAACAAATCATAGCAATCTCAGAAATATGTATGCAAATTTGGATTTAATCCGTCTCTGTATCAGTGTTATTGTAAGAACTGTATTTACAACCTAAAACTCTCAAACTTTTTGTTAAAAAAATACTTGACTATTTTTAATATTTCAATCAATTTAAGTACCTAAGTCATTGTGATTATCTAAGTGTAAGTATACTTTTATTCTATTACTAGCTATTACTATTCTTAAGCTAACTTCCTTACAGACAACAGATATTTTACTTCGGATGTATGATTTCATGTCCCTAACAAAGTCATGTCCCACATTAAACAAAGCGGGTTCTACCGACGAGTAGTTACCCAGAAGTCTCGTCATCGTTTCCCCACCATGAAAAGCAAAACTGTAATTAAATCGTCGATCTCTCTCTCACTTTAGCCAGGGAACGTAACATGAGAATTACAATAATCGATTTTTCTCAAGATATAATGCACATTATTGTTGGTTTTTTGTTGGATGGCAACCTGAACACCCAAGCAATTATCTGGAATAGATTCACTGGGCTTCAAACTATTACATTTTTGGCAAAAGCAGTTACAAACAAAATGTAGGTACACTATTACGAATAACGACTTGGGCTTTTCTGTAGAACCATCAATCTTAATCAGCTGTACCTTGTTCTTTCAGTGCAAAGATCTGTCTAAGCATTCGTTCTTCCACATATGGAACGAAAAAGTTTCATTGGACAATAGAAAAAATGGTTTATCTGTGAATGAAATCCTCTAAAATTTATGGAATCAACTTGTTCGATAAATAGACAGCTGAATAGGCGGAACATATTGTGTATCGATAATCAAACTTCCTTACGTGTTAAACATGTATGTCTTCTATAGGCAACAAATCCTTCGCCACATGCACAAACTCCGTTGACGCATCCGCTCGTTGGAACCTTTATCCGGCATTGTGCATCAGTCTCGCAAGAAAATCCAAGAAGTGACCCTGAAAAGAAAAAAAAGAGTATCATATATTTTATTCTTTTCTTGCCCTCTGGGCTTATCGTCAATCTAGATTTAATCCTTTCAAAGGACTTCTAGTAATGCTACCTCTAAAAATTTTATGCAACCGATTTGGTGACCACGCTACTAGTTTGCAGTAGTTCTTTCTTAATGTCATAAACGTAGGAGTAAGCTCGAATATTATAAAATAAGCTCCTGATCTTTTTAGCTTATTGGTAATGAAGCATTTGTCTTTACTGAGCACAAAATCAAAACACAATATTTTACAAATTATAGGTTACGCACCAACGTCGTGTAAATGGCCGTAAAGTTAAATACGTTCACAACATTTGTGGTTTTCACGAGGCTAATAAACCTGATACATATCTTGTCAACTCAGTAGTAAAATCATTGCTCGTTATGATTTACCAAAGCAACTTCTTAGATAACTGTCATTCAGTGCTTCCGAATGTACTTCTGTATTTTGAGGTCGGGATTAAAATGTTCTCAAGAATCACTGTCCTCTCACAGCAATAAAGATATCGGAAACCCATTTTCGATCGCCAGGGCAGACATTGGAAGCAAGGCACTCGATATGCACGTTCATAAAAATTTGTAAGTGTACCGTTTGGCCAAATGGATGAAGTTCTAAACCATCATTCTGGATTTAACCATTATACTCTTTCTAGCAAATAATCATTAAAACGTTCGACTCAGGGATCGATACTTCCCTATACCTTACGTTGATAAATGTTGGGCTTTACCGAATTCCGGACGATTACATTGCAATTGAACCATAATCAGACCGTTACATTTTTCATTTCTAATAAGATATTTTAACAACGAAAAAAGAACAAAAGAGACAATTACGAAACTATGTGGGGGCTTATCCGTCATTGTTCTCTGTCTTTCATTCCCTGAAGAGCAGTATGACAAGTCTCTTATTTCCCCTTAATATAGCTGTGGAGTACAGATAGCGATTACTCTTTTTTCCTTTCAGCAAAACTAAAAATTGACAAATGTGAACAAAAGAGACGAGACTCGCGCACCTTTGTATTCCTAAAGTTTTTAGGAGCGGGTGAGCATCAAGCTTGCGTTACATACATATGTGTTAAACACTAATGTGAAAATCAATCTTTAAAAAACTATAACGTAGGACAATATTTCACACAATAGAAATCCAGGTATGTACGCATGTCGTTTTTCTTTACTAATACTCCATTCTCACTCTAGCCTAAAAGATACAGTTCTGACATTTTCCTTTTAAACATTTCCCGAATGCTTTAGCGGTTTATAGGAAACACAAAGCGTAATTAATGTGTGGAAGTGTCGGTGATTTACTTTTTTGCGAGCTAAACTAATTCGGGATTGTCTTCGCCCAGAACCGTCAACCATTACAGTCCATTCGTTTTGCTTGCAGCCTGCACATTATTACCCTAAAGACCATTTTGAAGTTTCGAGCACAAGTAAAGTAAACAGTGAACCGTTAGGTTCCTATTATCTTATGGGACGTTTTAGCCAAAATCTCCTACTATAAGACCTAATAATATGAGAATTAGTATGTGCATAACATGTTGAGATTGCCGACAAGTAGAAATAATATTATAGTAGAACTTGTATACCTACATAAATCTGAGCAAATCTACCCGATGATGATGATGTCATCTTCATCGATTTGAGAAAAATGGAGAGCTCTAAGGGGACTTAACCACCAGGACCTAGCGAATTTATACAACTGAGATGTGAATCTTCATCCTGAATATACTCTTCATTGAAAATACAATAGGATTACAAGAGTAATTGATTGTGAATAATGCATGAAATTACGCAGGCCTAATAAGTGTCCTGGGAATCTGTCCCAAGGGTTTTATGCATCGCTCCAAAGTGTACTGTAAGAGTTTTAAGTGCTTCCTTGGGTCTTCTAGACAGCGTTGTAATTATGCTGATTAGTCAAGAATAGGAAATAATAAGTATGTGGATGTACACACAGACAACTGTATAGAACCTTCTCACAAAAATACCAAACTACCACTTGATGAAACTGTGGTATCAACGTTGTCCTTTGTCAACATGAGATATTCATTATTAAAATATAAGCAATTTAAATATTGTAATTACTTTTGTGATGACTTTTTCCTTGTTCTGATGCTGTATGACATACAAAAGTAAGTTATAGATAGGAATATCCATGCTAATTAGGATATATGTTTGCATAAAATACTATAAAAATGTTTATACTATAGCCCTACTAAAAACCTTGCAATAATTTAATATCATGGTATAATGAAACATGGATATAGAATTGTCTGAAAAATCATCCGGCTTTCATTTTACAAGGTTTTGAATAAAATGCTGAGTAATCTCAGAAATTAATTAATGTCCCTTGGGATGAGTTTCCAGTAGAAGAAATCTTACGGTGAAAATGGTACATCACGTTGAATTTTTATTTACCTTAGCTAGTCACGTCTTAGCCATGTATAAATACTGCATCTGGTGTACGAACTTCTTCACAGAAGTAGTGTATTACGTGCTGGTATAATACACAAATAGCATATACTGTCAGAGTTTAGTTCCTGAACCACAAATGGTAGAGTGAAAAATAGAGACGTTTACACTGATTTATTTTGTCGACAATACAGTGTCACAGGTTGTCTTTGACCAGATGTACGTCCTATAATCACCTTTTCATGTTTAGCTTCATTAATTGAGGGATTAAATAGTTATGTTAAAGAGCTGTTGACTACTTCCACAGGTGAAACAACTCATAAGAACGTCTAATCCGATAGCGGGTAGCATCTAAATATACAAGAGAGTACACATCCTCTTCGTTATACATTGAAGTAATTGTTAAATAAATAATGCACTGGAAGACTACCCATCCATCTTGTTCCTAATTTTCATGCATATATCATTATCTTAAGCATCCGCTCCCTTGGTTCAATTTCTATTATGAACTGTAACGAAAAGAAGCAACTTTTACTTTGAACCGATATGAACCATTTCTCTGTAGTATAAGTAAATGTTCGTTAGATACTGTCTGAAGTTGTCGGGAATTAAAATTTAAATATCTTTTGGCAAGACGATCGTATATACGAGCAGCTGATTTTAAGAGCGGTGTTCAGACATCTGGTATCAAATAGTAATTCAAACCAGATTATGCTCGTAAATGCTTTATTCTCGCAGCCTCCCATTGAGCTTTGCTCTGCTTTGGCCCAAAATACCGAACGTATCTCCGCTGAATGGAAGAAAGAGGAGGATGGAAATTAATAGAGATGTTTTGAGCACAATCAGAAGCACGTGCTGTCATACATTCTCGTTTGCTGTTTTATGTACAACTACTGACTCATAAGTAGAATTCATGTTGACAACGAGGTTGAAATGATAATAATCGTTTGAGCAATTTTGTTCGCACAATGTGCCCAAAAGCATTCCATTCTTTCATCAGTGGGTGGTTCATATGGTAGCAGGAACTCCACGGAACTCGGTCCTTTGCCGTTCCTTCTTTTCATACAAGAAGATATAACTTGCATCTTAATGTGGTAATCCGACAAAATTATTTTATTGTGGAGTGTATTAGAGAGTAATGAGTACGTTCTTACACAATGAAAAGATTCTACTGTAATCATCCGATTCAGGTCTAGTACTGTTCACACTCACATCCATGGAAATTACACAGCATGCAATGATATTTGTCTGTTAATGTCATGCATTTACTACAGACAAATTGTAATTGAGGCATTAAATTACTTATAGGTAATCTTTTGCGCCTCAAACACCAAAATGTTAAAAATTATTTCTGATTCATTTGGTCGTTAACAATGTCTTGTTTGTGTTTTTTGCCTGTCTAAACAATGAGGGTGAATAACACATGGGAAATTAAAGTAAGTGCATCCATAGGGAGAAAACTTGAGCCTACTGGACAGTACAGTCACATCTGAAACAACGTTGGGTTTGGCTCTTCAACATGTTTAATTTGGAGGTTTGTTGTTCTGTAATGTTCACTATTCTGTACACTTTCGGGGTTGGTAAATTATCCCATGTAATATAAGTTTTACCTCCAAAGAACTCATGTGAACATACTAGAGCTGATTCCTTCCGCATTGATTCTTGTTTAACGTAACTTTGATTGTTTTCATGAGTTCCAAATCGTGCACTTTTCTTCCTTGTATTCACAATCTGTGTGACTAGACTTGAAGTTGAAGATACCTATTACTCACTACAAATACCCATATACTTCTTAACAATAAGCAATGTTCCTTAATTTTGTAACCGACTTGTATCTTCACATGCCGTGATCCCAGCACTTATTTTCAAAAGTAATTATATAGCAACCGAATCTTATTATTGGGAGAAACAGGGAAATGGATTGATGTTTACGTGCTGGCAAATTATTTATTGTCACTTATAAGCTTCTGTACAAAAGGGCCATCAAAAGTTTTCCGTGGTTGTTTTATCGTACGTAAAAACTATATCAGTTTGGTGAATTTTTACTATGAAATTGAACTCTACAAAAATTCATGTCAGAAAAAGTGCTCGAGCAGTCGGTAGCATAAATAATGTTATGTCTTTAGGGTTTGCAAGAGTGACTGAAAAGTTTCAGAACTATATAACACGGGTACATCAGCCTTGCATAGTTTTGCTGATACATGCAAAACAACATGTAAAATTAGCATGCTATTTATTACAATTAATGGTTTATTCAAGATGGATTCATTGAATTCATTCTCTAGCAGCTTGACCTTTGCTTCATATTTTCACTTTAGAAATAAGTAAATAAAAAAATTAAATAAAAAATTAATTAAAATTGTACATAATCCAAGTGGTTTATCCAAATATTATTCTAAATTAGTATAGTATTGGAATGATAGCATTCGCAGAACTGGAGCAAGTTACTTAAAGGGTTTACTTTCACATACACTTAAGCATGGAGATCTTTGCCTACCTCCAATTTACATCTAATTTAATCGACGAAGGATCAATACTTATACTTCTGGAGTTGAAAATGGTACTGCAAAAAGTGCTCTGAAATCTCATTACATATGGAAACTCAAAGGTTGAAACGCGAAAAGTCAAACTCAAACGAAACTTTTACCAATTTCTTTCACTAAAGTTTTACCTAGTGTATGCCGTTTGCAGTTTACTGAAAGGATCTCTGTCAACGAACTAAAATGCAGTGAATAATAACGAAAAAGGATTAAGCTTTTAGACTGAGGTCAAACATCGCATTTATTTGGACAAAGAAGCGGCGGCGTTATGAGAAGTCCTTTTATGGTCATCGTATGCTTCTGTTTATTGAAAAAGAAGCTTGGTCTAATATTAGAGTTTTGTATGTACAAATGTTGGACTACACAAAATAATAGGCAACTAGATCAGAAAGTAATAAGCTCTTCTTACTTTCAAAATATAAAGTTGAGATTAAAGAACTCCGAGAATCCTTTATCTATTAAACCGCACATATAAATCTACAGAAAAATTCCGAGTATCACAATACTGGCACTGAGGATAAGTCCAGAAGCGTATGATCAACCTGTAATATGAAATGAATGTTGAGTTCAACCAAAAGATGTTTTTCTTTCGATGTCGTACTGTAGCTAACAGGTAGATCTATGTATAAAAAGCACAGTCCTTAGCCCATGCACCAACAAAGGGTTTGACGTACATATTAAACAAAGTTTATGCATGTATGCTTGTATATATGTATAATGCATGTTATATATATATATAAAGGGTAGTCGTATATATATAAGCATAAATCTAGATTCCTACATCAAACCAACTGCAAAGATAGATATTTGCTTATCATGATGACACAGGCTTAGTGTCTCGCGTAAGCCTACAGAATTAGGAAATAAGCTGTGTTCTGGAGAGCGAAAAATGTTAGAGATACTCTTCTATTTTTACTTCTGCAGAATTATTTCACTCGAAAAGAATTGTGGATTTATGTAACTCTTGAGTCATGGTTGTGCAGGGCGTGCAATTTCAAACAACCAATTATTTAGTTGTGTACTATACCACGATGACCTGCGAAAGACAAAATCGTTGCTCAAAGTGCTTACTCCCCCACATTTCAAGGTACACATTCAAGTGCCCATAGATCTATCCTTGCATGGCATGAGTAACTACATTTTTGGTATTTACATATTGACACAGTAAAACATTTTGTACTTTTTTACATCATCCGAAGTCACACGCTTAAATTGATGCAGGAGTGGCAAATGTAAGCATCAACGCAAATGTACACTGAATGTATACGAAGTCATTCAGGAGAAAAATGCATGAGCCTGAAGAACACAAGTCCTTGATTCAACAATATCATAATAGGATGACTATACAATACACGGTGACGGTTTAATTACTTACCAGGTAAGCATGTCGTGGAGTTGGCCTCAACTGTATATGGCTTACAAGTACAGATTTGATGATGAGTGTTGCATTCTGAAAGCTTGACACGGCAATCACTAGTTTGTTTACAATGCTCTCCCAAAAGAACCGCAGACTCTGAAACCGTCACAAGGAATGAGATGAGGATAAGCAGCGTAGGCACCTGCAAAGAAACAGAATATTGAATTAAATGCTTGAGCTTAATCGAATAAATTTTCTTGAAAAATGAGTCTTTAGTAACTAACGCGAGTAATTTTTCATTGTTACTGCCACCAGAGCAACAGCTACTGCGGACAATGGCAATTAAAATGACAAAAATGCGTCGTTAGGTGCAGTAGCTTAGTGCACTTTGCCATTTATAAAAGAAACCACAAAAATTCTATCATCCCTTAATCATAAGGACTTAATTATTTCCACAAACTCCGCAGATGTCTGCAACTGCTGAAAGTCTCACGAAAAATTCTCAGTCCCATCTTTAATACTATTTTCACGTGCAGGTGCTTTGTACATAGCAAATATAATGTATCAAGCACAAAACCGAGAGATTAAAAACCATTTTACTAATTCCACCACAACCTTTGAACTTTACAATTTTGAGAAATACAAAACTTCCAAAATGTCCATTGCACATAGTACCATCATGCATCATGGTAACAAATGTGAGGGCGAGGATCTAATACATTGGGCAAGATGTGCGGCTTAATTTCATCTAATCTCTGTTCGTGACGTTGACATTCATAATCTTTTCCCTGTGATGTCTGCAAAAAATCATCTTTCTTTAAGAAAACGCATCTTCCGAGAACTAATGATTTTGGAACGAGAATACAGGATTTTAAGTTGAAAAGAAAGTAATGTGAGAAAAGCCTATTTTTGCATATCATCTGTAATGAGTGTTGCAATTTTTTAGGAAAAGTAAGGATTCTCTTAAGTTCCCTCAAAAGCTGTGAGAAGCATCTGAAGTACATTTTCTCAAGGATATTCATTTCTTCAAACGAATATTCTTGAAACTAAATGCCTTGTTGAATACGATCGATCCATACAAACTTCCAGCAGATATGTAAGTATAGGAGACAGACACGTAGTTTCTGTTCAAATCTAATTGTCAAAATAATTTGATTTAGTCCGAATTCGTCATTAAAATAAAAGCTTCTATTTCGTAGAGTGAAAGACATTAACTTGATTACGCCTACTTCACTCTTTTCTGGTTGGGTAAGGCGATACGCAACATTGGATATTTATATTTCACTTGTAACATATGGCAATTGCACTAAGGCTACAAGGTACACACACTGTACTTTGTTAAGACGTTGAGAATGCAGTGAAGCATTCTCAGATAATATAATAATTACAAAAAGTTTATTGCATAATCGTATTGCAACGGTAATACCTATTTTGCATTTTATTACTTAATAGAAGAGATAATTAATTGCCATGTGAGAGCTGATAATGCTATATGACGCAGGATATATTAAGAAGTCGCTTACCTTTGGAGTCTTAAACGAGAGCATATTGTCTGAAGAGTTGTAAATCAGCGTGGGAAAACCACGTTGGAATGATTCCAAGCCTTTTGTTGAGTTGAGTATACTTCTGGAAAAGAGTTTGAAAATATATGAAACAATTTGCCGTTGAAATCGAACACGGAATTCAAACTTTCGGCAACATTCAATATATAGATAGAAGTATACTTTCTGGCACTTAAGGAAACCTCCACTTGAATGTTTACACGAAGGCACCGTATTATCTCAGTATTTGATAACAACTTTTACACTTGGAGATACCGCAGTTCGCACACACTAAATTCCTATGGCTTTCCACTTCCGAGTTTCTGCTGCTGTTCCTGATTTTTAGTGTCGCCGAGAGTGTGTGCACCCTTGGCGTGAGATAGATTCCTGCGTTCGTTGTTCCTTGGAAGAAGAGTACGACCGATAGTGAAATCCTCCTGAGTACATAAAGAATTAAATGAGCAAAGTTTATTTGAAATGATGACTATCATGTTAATAAAGCAACCGGTAGTACACCTATGCATGCTTCATTTGCACTCATTTTGAATTACATCAGGCGACATTACGAACGTCGTTCTCATCCACTTTCGACAATTCCCTTGCTGAATTTCCCGCCGTTACTGTCGCAACTCGGAAGGATAAATGGCTGAAATGTGCATTTGCGCTATACTGATGTACATCTTGTACGTAATTAACGGAGATGAAGCGACACAGGAAGACGACAGATATATGTGAGTGGAGGGAAGATTGTATCGTCACTTTCAAAGTCATATGAGTACAGTTAAAGAATCTAATCAAATTAAAGTGGAAATGTTCTCGTTTAGCGGTCTATTATTCCGGTGAAAACCAACGGTCGACTGATGACTGAACGGGATGGAACGACCGTAAAAGTATCGCTTCACTCGCACTTACTCTGACGTAAATTATTTGCACACTTGAATAACAATGGCAAGCTGAGTATAGATATCTTAAAATATGCATAAATTCTACATACTTTCCCATCGTTTCCACTTGTGTAAACGGCGGCGTAACAAAATGATCACCATATAAATTCCCATCGTTTAGTACGGTCCAAAATTCTCAAGAATTCACCTACAACCCTACCAACCGCGTGTACACGCTTACTTATACGAACAATGTTCACATTTATATTATCAGTGTGTAAATAGACATCCTTATGTACACGATCAATCCAAGCTTATATAACATGAGGATTCTATTGAAGAACGAGCTTATATACTTGAATAATCTATTAAAATACAAACACATATGTACATGAGCAGAGTCAAAGTACAAACCTATATACATAAGAATGTTAAAATACATGTGTATACATGAGCAAGTATAGTAACAACAATAAGTACATGTATACATGTGCTTTGAGAAAATGCGATCATGTCAGTCAATGCTCCAAGTTTTATCCAAGTCTTTTAAATGCAGCGTAAAGCCCAAGCCGACAACCACACATGTACACCAAGTGAGTATAAAAAATGAAAGGTCGCCGTGTCTGTTTTGCTTCCACGGAAGTTCAGTGAGGGGAAAGGAAATAGGTATAAAAGTTGCAGCATTTGTGAATCCCATATCTACATCCCATTAGTGGCTAGTACATAGCGGACACGATTCTATAATATTTGAATTTTCTCTAACCAAAGGAACAGTATTAAGGGTTAGAGTGTATGTTAAGCACACAATGGGTCATTTAAGATAATTCACCAAGGTATAAGGTTTGCTTTTTGAAATGCTCATTTGCAGTGAATAACGACTGAAAGGCTTTGATGAAGACCAGAGAGCCGAGTATGAGCGGAGCAAATCCATGTTTTATAGCACTGAACACTGTAAGTCCGTTTAAGGCATTTCTGGTTAAGACAATGCGCATTTGCATAAGGTATTACACACAAGTAAGTCCAGCTTAGACTACAAAGGGTTTAAACGGTAGTGGTTACATTATGAGGAATACAACCACGCTTCTTCCTCAAATGATTCTCTGAGGTCACTTTCATCCATCAGGAAATGCTAACCCTCTTATGACTATTCCTGTTATGAAACTCTCCTCTTGTATTGAATTCATTAAATTCTGTCTCGTAAATTCTCATGTTCAAACAGCCTTAATACTATACGCTGTAATGACCCTTATTCATTTTGGTCTGTCTTGAGTGGCCGCAAGTCGCCTCGAGACTTATTTCATTGATTATTCCTATACACCACTAGTGAACCTCCGACTGTCAAAATTACAACGCGCTACTACATCAGCAAAAGAGCTACCCGCTTATTATACAATCCCTATGTTATATAACTGTGATGCTAAAGATAAGTGTCTGAATAAATATCTGTAGATTTTCCCAAAGGATGAAGTAATTTTATGAGTCGTTAATTTTATTTACTGCATAACATGATTCGTGTTGATCGTGAACTTTGGATGAAGAAGCTTCTTGCATCTTCAAAATTATCCATAAGATTCCCTTCATTTATTTTCGACTGTTCATTGCTATACTACTTTCAGTCATGAGAAAATGGCAGTCTAGTCCCGGTTGATTGAAAAAATGTGCACTACAAAAAATATTTACAGTGGTAGAGATTTACTACTAACCGGAACTGTAGGTCTTTATATTATATGAAGGATGTACTATTGCACTTGATAGCTTACATCAAGATTTCTCGGAGAGGTGGAGCAAACCAAATGATAAGTTCCGTTTACCATCCAACTCAATAACAACTGATGAACAGGAAGTCATTGATAACGACTTCGAGATGAACATTGATCCCGCTGATATCAAGTCACAAATACAAAAAATTAACGGACACGCTTCTCCTGGAACAGACAACATCCTACCAAGATGGCTAAAATCAACGTCTGTAGAATCATCTAAATTTCTGGCCGGGCTTCTAACGTACATGCTAAAATATAATTTTGTACCAGATTTTTTCAGAGAAGCTCGTACAATCCTTATATACAAAGGAGGAGACAAGACCTTGCCCAAAAACTGGAGACCAATTACCATATGTTCCATTATACGAAGGGTGATTGAAAAAACTATTGATGCAAAGCTGAGACTTTATATTGAATTTAGTGATGCCCAACGAGGTTTTACTTACCACAATGGCACTCTTATCAACAGCACCATCCTTAATGGTTGTTTAGAGAAAGCCAAGAGGGAAAAATCGGACTTTACTGCTATCATGCTCGACCAAGTACAAGCATTTGACATGATGGGGCATGATCATGCCGAAAAACGAATAAAATCCAAACGAGCACCAACTTTATTGAAGAATTTAACTATTGCGTTGATGAAAGACAATTACACCCAAATTAACACCAGTAAGGGAAAGACACAGAAAATATTCTTCAAAAGAGGAGTCATGCAGGGAGCACCACTATCTCCTTTAATTTTTAACTTGTCTATAGATGACGAGTTGAATGAAATCAACGAACCTGAAGTCCGTGAAAAATATGGATTTAACCTTCATGACAATTTTCCCAATGAAACAGTACAAAACTTCGCTGATGATAATAATTTGAACGGTAATAGTCGAAACTCAGCAATTATTTTGTCTCAAATGATGATCCAACTACTGTATGACCTGGGCCTAGATGTCAATCCATCAAAATCATGTGCTATAAGTATAGTACAGGGTGAGCTAAGTACAAATTCCTTAAAGATCAATGACGACGTGGAAATCAAATGTGTCCAATCCGAAGAAACCATCAAGTACCTTGGGGTAACCTTCAATGACGAAATAAAAGTCGACGAAGAGGCCATTTTGAGAAAATTTAGAACAAAATTGGAAAGACTAGTTACAACCCCTTTTCTTAGACCGGATCAGAAATTGAATATATTGAATCAATTTCTGTGGCCCACCCTTGTTTTCCCGTTCGAACACGCACCACTTGGAAAACTCTCGAACGAGTTCCTGGAGAAAATAGATCGAATTGTTAAAAGTGCGGTAAAAGAGATGCTGCAGTTGCCGACTTCAACGCCAGATAATATGCTTTACTCAAGTACCAAAGTAAAGGGACTAGGAATTTTTAAAGCTATGTGGGAAGCATTCATTCAAAATTTCAACGCATGCGAAAATCTAAAATCAAGCAGAGTTGAAATCGTTCGTCATGTACGTAATTTAGATGAAGAGCAAAATAGCTGCCTTGACAAATTAAAACTGTCACCAGAATTTAAAACCATGCTGAATAAACCTCCTGCTCATGACGAAAAAACTGAGAAAAAAGGGAAAGTCATTCGAACGCATTTGAGAAATGAAGAATTCCGAAAATGGTCAGAATTGCCAACTAAAGGAAAAGGAGTTATGCAATTTTCCGAAGTACCAAAAGCAAACAGTTGGATTACTACAAAAAGTGGTCTATCATCGTCAGAGTGGATAACTAGCATCAAAATGAACGCTGCCTCACTTCCTGTTAAAACAAATCCGGGTTATAGTCAGGGATCAAGCCGCTGCAGATT